>JBBPDI010093952.1:0-11636 GCA_037974545.1 Cucumis variabilis | reverse complement strand
TAATATGATCTATGTGTTGTGCAATGGTGGGTGTGGGTTGTGAATTATGCGATGGGATATAGCCAACGGTTGTTATGTGACAACTGTTATGATATGGAGGTGAAGTACAAGTTTTCCTACCTAAGTCCATCTATAAACTTAAAAATAAGTTTTCTAGTAATTCTAGGGTCGAACATGGAGATTTGGTATGTATAATTGAATGCTTAATTGGACTTTATGAATAAAAAAGTTTGTTTAGAGTTAAACAAAGTGAGCCGTACAAACAATTATTTACACTAATGAGTTAGCGACCTAGGAGACATGAAATGGCTTGTGCAAGTGTATGTGATAATGCATAATACAATAAAGTTCACAAAGCAAACGGTGAAAATGTAGGAAAATTATGCAATGTGTAGGGTTAAAAAGGCTTTCTAACATTCCTTTCAGGCAATACATAAATAACATTTATGTGTCCAACTACGAATTAAGATAAACTACCTTTCGGTGCCTCAATGCCACAAATATTCTTAGATGTAAATGATATGATTGTATACAAAAAAAAAACTTAATCTTATGTCTAAGATTAATTCTACCTTCGTTTAACTTGGTCTTAGTCACTTATTCTTTCGAGTAGTTAGCTACTCATACTTAAATTAGTTTAGGGCTATACTTCTTTGTCTTGTGACTAGGTGTTTGCACTTCAAGATATGTGTTCAAGTTGTGTTAAGTGCATAATAGTCATCTCTTTTGTTTCGTCAGCCAACCGTCATGTGACTCCTTTTTTCTTTGAATCTTGTCGCATGGCTCCTCACCAGGTGTTAATGAGTAGTCTTACTATGCGTCCAGGGTTGCTTCTAGTTGTTCTTTGGTTGATTTCTTTTTCTTTTTTTTCGAATTCTTTGATAAAAAAATTTAGAAATTCTTATAGTTTGTAGAATTTTAGGGTTTGTAAACAGATAAGCACATAACTTCATAAAATTTGGTTTTTTAAGTATAACTAATGCATTTTCTACCATTTTTCCTCAATTATCTTGAACAAAGAACAGTAACAGCTTGTATTTTTCATGTTACAAACAATCCACATGTTCGTAGTAAGGGCAACCCTACTTTTACTGTTATTAGAAAAACTTCATCATTTTAATTCACTATTCTGTATAAATTATTACTATATCTTTCCTCAGTGTGATTCTTAAAACCATTTTAAACATCGGTTGAAAACCACTAAATTTTATTTTTAGTCCTTTATGTTCAACCATGTTTATAGAAAATTCATGTAAAATGATGGCATAAGCCAGGTCTCATATAGAAGCTTTATTATGAGACCTAGATCCAAAAAGGGAGTTCTGTTGAAAAAAAGCTTTTTTGGAAGGTTAATATTTGGCTAGGTGCAAAAGAGGCGTTAAGCAAAGAAGGTTATGTTGAGGATTAGATCGCTTGAAGTTTGGTGACTCGAGAAGAAGCTTGCATTTAAGCCAGAAGTTAGGCATTCTATTGTAATGCAAGGAAGAAAAGTCAAGTGTTAAGAGTTGAGCATCCCGAAAAGATAGGTTTAGCATTTCAAGGGAAATGTTTAATCTTAAGTTGACACCTAATTACGTATTAAGCCTATAAGTTGTTCACATGGTCTGAGGAGTAGAAAGTTGAGCGTGTAAAGGTAAAGATGCTCACCAAGTTGAAAGATTTCTATAAATAGGATTGAAGGATTCAGAGAAGGTGTTGTTATTTTGAGAATTTTACTTAGTGTAGAGCTGTATGTTGAAGAGTACCAGACAAGAAGAGGAAGGAACTAGGCGTTCTAAGAAGGGAAAACCCAAGTATTTTCGTGAATATTCTTCTATTTTGTGAACGACTTTTACAAGTAAAATGAATGTCTCGTGAGTAACTTTTATAAGATGTTCGTTAATGGTTTTATAAATGAAAGTCCTATTTCAAAAGCATTCCTTCTTAGTATGTGGTTATGCATAACATGTATTTGTATATTTATATATATTGATGTTATTGTTAATATGTATTGGATTTATTCCTATCAAGTGAGCAACTATTATGTGGTGTGCATATAATGTATGAAGGCGTCGTATGGATGTTTGGTGCAACCAAAAATGAATAAAGAGAACCCCTAAATGCTGTGGATGGAGTAAACATTACAGTAGTCTAAAACACAGAATGCTGGCGAGAGTGAATCCAGTAGTCTTGACGCAGAGGATGTTCATATTCTTGGGTGGAAAGGAATAAGTGAGCCAATTTGTGATTTCTGTGATTTGTGAAAAGAGGCATTGTGAGCCAGTGTTTATGAAAATGAGAAATGATTTATATGATTGTATTGTATTCCTCAGAAAGGTATTTCTAAACTCTCACTCACTAAGTCTTCGATTTACGTTTTAAGTTTTCCTTCTCTAGGTGTTCAGGCATTGAGGCCAAGTAAAGAAAAGGGTAAGGTGAGTTGCTACCCATTGAGGTGAGCAAGCTAAGTGTTGAGTTGGAAAAGTTGTGCTAGGCGAGAAAGGCTTGAAGTTTATGTTTATGTTTTGTTGTAAAGAAAGTTTGAGCTCTGTTTGTACTTGGTGTGTAAAGTGCTTAGTTAATAAGATAAGTTTGTGTTCATTTCTGCTGCATTATCTTGTGCCTATCGCATAGTAGTTAAAGGGTAAAGTTAAGTTTTTTTTTTTTTTGTTGCATTGTGTTAAGCAAACTTGGAGTTTAAGATTTGCGTTTAAGTTTGATAAAGAAGCTACTTCTCTTACTAGGCATTCAACGTTTATCACACAGTGTGGTTTGCATTGAGGGTCTACGCAACATGTTTCCACTTAGTTGTAGAGAGTGCTTTAGGGTGGGACGTGACTTTCATAGTTAAAGAGGGTTGGATTTAACATTACTTTTTTCTCATTGGTTTTGGTGGGGTCTTATACATGATTGCCTAATATCTCATTGGTTTTTTTTATTTGATGCAATGTGGTTCGATCTCTAGAATTTGATCCTCTGATTCTCTCTCGATTGAATGCTTACGCTTGATTTGAGGAAGCGGAGCACTGGATGTTCTTGAAGTTGGAATCTTGGAAGAAAGTTTGTATCTTCAAAGGAGCTTCAATCTTCGAGGAAAGTTGGAGTCTTGGAAGAAAGTTTGTATCTTCAAAGGAGCTTCAATCTTCCAGGATAGTCGACTTCATGAGTTAGGGAGTCTTCTAGCTCTTGGGAGAAGTCTTTCTAGACCTTCTAGAGTAAAAAATTTCCAACTCTTACAAATGAGGAGAACTTCTCTATTTATAGAGTTCTTTGGTGGGCTTTATGGGCTTGAGTCTGATTGGTTCATGGACTAGACCTGTGAGCTCAACCACATGGATTTGATTTATATTTAGCCTTTAGGCCCAATTAAGCTTTTTTTTTTGCTTAATTAAGCTTATTTTTTGACTCAATTGAACTTAGCCTAAGTAAATAATATTTAATTGAACCAAAATAATTAACTTGATCCAACGGTTAGGATGAAAACATGTGGCATTATCAGAATTGGCCAATTTATATTTCCAATTTTAATTTGGGACACGTGTCATTTTTTAATTAGTCTCAAATTCAATTATTTTCATTTCATCATTAATTTAATAAATGATGTGGCAATTTGTGATTGGTCTGAAAATTTCTTTTTCAACAAGAAGCTTTTCTCCTTCCATTACCTATCACTCCAGGTTTAATGTTCCTTAGTTTAGAAACTCTCACTTCAGGTTTCTGAATAGGAAATTTTGTACTCAAGAGTGTGTTCCTTTCCAATCCATATATAAGAAAGTGAGAAGTTATCAGAAAATATATCAATAGCAAAGATACTCTTTTTGGATTGTGCTTTTGCCTCCACTTATTTATGTTCTAATATGCTTCACTTGTGATATATTAGTCTTGCATAGAAAGTGAATGAGAATTTTTGGATACAAGTTGAAGTGTAAGGTGATTCAACCACCCTTATTAGTTTCCTACATAAATTTGTATGCTCTAGACTTTGATGGGTATCATGTGTATTCATATATATATATTAACAAATTGTTAGGGAAATAAAAGGTTTGTTCATGCACTAATTTTTCCCTAACACTTTTATATCTATTATATCTTTCTATTAGGGAAACCATCCATTTTATAAGTTTAAGTCTAATGCTCATGTGGTTGATCTTTTGTTTCGTGGACTTTTGGGAGAGACAGTTCATTTAGGATGTAATTGCCTGTATTTATCTGATATTAATCATTAATCATTTACTGATCATCTCTTCAATTTTACAATCATCTTCTTGAAGTTATGTTTCCTTGTGACTCGAGCAAAGTTACAGGTTACCAAGGTTACCATGGAATTCATATAGAAATTGATGAATGAAGCAATAGAGTACATGTTTGTAGTACACACGTTTTTAATCAATAACATTTCAAATTTTGTTCTATAGTTCTCTGTCATTAGTTTCTAAGAATCACCTATGTACAATTAATTTTAGTTTTAAAAAAAGTTACATGTTTTGCTTTTTGGTATATCCTTTTTTTTTTTAGTTTGATTCTCCTCTTTTTGGACTTGGTTATGGTCCTTATGTATACCCTTTTATTCTTTTTAATTATTATTTTAAATCTCAATGTAAATTTGGTTCTTTTTATATATATATAAAAAAGTTCATTCTCTTAGTTTATTTACTCATATTTTTATATTATTAACAATATTAAATGTTTAACTCGTTAGTGCACAGGAAAGGAAGTAAAGTAGCATGTGGATCTTTGTCGTAATCTTTCTTGGTTTAGAGGTAGGAATACGAGAAGTTTGAGATTTACGACTCTTCATTCTATAATTCTTTTGGTTTCTATGAATTTATTTGACCACTAACATGGTTTATTCTTTATTTCATACTTCATTGTGTTTTTTTTTATAGCAAAAAATCTGAACTGTCGTTCATGAAGTTTGAATTTAGGATTATTGTTCGAGGTTAGAATATTTACAATGACTAAAATGGTTTTTAGATGAAGTTTAAAGACTTTTTCTATTTCTTATTGTTTAGGATACTAGTTGACCCATCCACAGATTGAATTTTCCGTTGCTTGTTTTGAATCCTAGTTTGACGCTATGATTTTGTTTTTGTTTTTGTTTATCATTTATATGCTTTTTCATTGAAGGGCTTGATGGTGAACACTAATGGAATCCTTAACTCGTGGATGTAGTTGAAATCTCTCCCAAGAAAAATCCAAAGCTAGAGAATGGAGCTTCGACTTGAACCCATCATGACGAAGGAAAAGAATCGTACGAAAGTTTCGTTGGAACATTTTGATGAATATAGTGCTTTATTTCTTTTGTATGCTATAAATTTGAAGATTTTCATTGTAATTATTATTGTAGATATTGTTGAAATATGAATTGTATCTTTTTGTTTACTAGGCAAACAACTTCTATAAAGATGTATATGTTTATAATTTGATTTTACGATATTATTTGCAAAACAAATTGTAAAACAAAAAAAAAGTTCATTAACATTAAAATCAATGAATAATGCTCTAATAAAATCAAGACTTTCAATAACGTAAATAAAATAGCTATAGAGCATCTTTTATAACGTTTTTTTTATTGCTATGAAAACTTTTTATAGTACTTTAAATATAATGAAATGTTTCTATTAAAGCTAACATATATCAACTTTCTATGGTGTTATTCATAGCTCTAAAAAACGCTATGGAAAGTCTAATACTTTCAATAACATTGACTATGAAAACATATACAAAATGCTACAAAAACAATTTTATAGCGTTTTCTCACTATCATTAAAAATGTGATTGAAACATTTTGATAGAGCTTTTCCATCGCAATAAAACACGCTATCAAAACTTTTTAATAACTTTTTTTTCACGCTATGAAAAGACTTTAGAGCAACAAATATGTGCTATCACAACAAACTTTTTATAGCATTGTAAAAACGCTATGAAAAAGTCATAGACTTTCAATAACATGAGCTACGACAACATTTCGAAAGTGCTATCGAAAGTCTACGATAAATTTTTTTTAGGCTATTATAACTAAAATTTCTTGTAGTGTCCTCATTGTCATCACTATCTAATGTAATAGGTGTGGGTTGATCATGACCACATCAACCACTATTCATTAGGGTTGTGATTCACTCATGTTTATAGAGGTTGGTCACCTTTGTCTAACTTATTATTATTGGATAAAGACACTTTCACCTACCAATACAAGTAGTGACAATTATATTTTGGAGTCTTAAAATTGAACAATATTTGTTATGAACAACCAACGAATTCAAAAAGAGTTATATTTATGAGTTATGAACAAATAGAAAAAGAGATATATTATTGAGTTATGAACCATCAACAAATTAAGTAATATTCATGAGTTATATTGATATTTTGAATTTTGATGGTCAAAGAAAATTGTGTATTTTTTTAGACGAATAAAATTATAATTTTATCCCACACAATACTAAACACATTTTATATCATACAAACAAATAGACATATTAAGCATGTTTTATATCATATAAGACCAATAGTAAAGTAACTGTAAAGTACAAACAAATTTAACAATTTCACTAAAGAAAGGGAAAATGACATATATTGTTCTTTCAAAATAAGAGAAAAATGTCACATTGATGCTAGAATAGAACATAAAAAGCAAAATGTTAGATCAAGATTCTAAAATACCTTGGATGGGACGAAGTTTTCGAATGCTAGCTTTGAAAGCTGGAAAAGAAGTATATAGGGGCGAGCACTAATGGCTATATTCATAGCTCGAAAAGGAGAGGATTAGAGGTAGTCAAAATCAAATACAATAGGGTGGGAGCGCCAGATAGTAGAGGAAGTAAGGTAGGGAGACTAGAAGAGGAAGTGAGGTAGAGGGAGGAAAGGGCAGCGACAGTGGGAGTGGGAGAGAAAAATTATCGATATTTAGGGTTTTATAACTTTGTATGTGTGTTTCCTGGCAGGGCGGGGATACAAGGTTAGGAATAGAGCTGGATGGGGAATATAATTTATGTCCTTGGCCTCAAATTGGAAATGGGGAAAACATTCCCAACTCCCTCGCCCATTCCCTATGTAAATACTAAATCCCTATCTCTTTCGAGGTGGGTCCTGGCGAGACCCCGACCCCATGGGTTTTTTAAACATCTCTAAATAGAGAAGATTGTATGACACGTTAAGACACATTCTTCTCTCACTTACTATGAACATTTTCTATATTCATCTTGTTATTAACTTACATAAAGACATTCTAAACTCTTAGGGGGTGTTTGGGGTGGGTATTAAAGTGAGGTGGAGTAGGTTATTATAGCTTACTCCATGTTTAGCCCACAAATTAACAATATTCTCGTATTTGGGTTATCTAACTCCCCTTGTGCACTATTCAACTCCCCCCTTTGCACTGTTTAACTCCCTCATTGCACTGTTTAACTCCACCCTTGCACTGTTTAGCTCCCTCTATTGCACTATTCAACTCCCTCTCGTATAATTTCCAACTCTCCCTCCCTCCTTTTTGCCACACTGTTCAACTCCCCCTCTATGCCTTTAATCTCGATCAAACTTGGCCCCGAGATTGGTCATGATCCCTCAATGCTTCATTTTTTCTTCCAATCTCGGTCAGACTAAGTCTCGAGATTGCTCGAGAATCCTTAAATATCCTTCTTTGTTCCTAGTCTCACTTGGGAACTTTTCCAAGTTGACTCAAGTTCCATGTAAAAAACCACTTTGTCCTTCAACTCGACCGAGAAAGCTTTGAGATATGCTTCGAGATCCATCTTTTTAAGCTTTTCTGACCTTGATCACGGCCAGTCACCACCAGGATAAATATTTAAAACAAATTTTTGAGTTGAGGGACAAAATTGTTAAATTTACGAAAGTTTGGATACACTTAATGTTGAATTGAGATTGAGTGTCAAAAGACAGTATATATTTATATAAAGTATTTCTGTAAATTTTACTTATATATATATATATATATATATATATATCTAACTACATAGTAAAATTGTAGCAATGTATGCTTAAATTAATTTCAAATACAATAATCTAAGAGATAGTTGCAAAAATAGTAATTAGATTCAAAATAATTAAGTATATTGCAACATTTTAAAAAATTTGTAAATATAGCAACATATGTTAAAGACTATCAATGATAGACCATATACCAAATATTGGTCTATAACTAATAGATCATAAGAGTCTATCAGCGATAGAAGCCTATCACTGATAGATTTTTCTATTTGTACAATTTTTTTAAAAATGTTGCTATATACTTAATTATTATTTCTAAAATTGCCACCAATTATAATTATCCATAATGTAAAGATATGAGAAAAATTACTTGGGCCTCATATTTGCATGGAGTGGAGTTGGTTAAAATAGCCCACTTCTTGTTTGAGGCCCAGATTATGGAAATTCTAGTATTATGGTTTCCATATAATCCCGTATTTTCCCCAACTCCTTCCACTAATTCTTCTCACTGCCCCTCTCAATCCTTCATGCGTGTATTTCATGTACAAATACATATGTAGAAAAAAAGAGTAATGAAAAATCAAGATTGAGGCTAAATTTATGAAATGAATATCATAGTTAAAAAGATTTCATAAAATTAATTTAAGAAAAATGTATATTTGATGTACAGTATATACGTAGAAAACAGAAGTAATGAAAAATCAAGATCGAGGCTAAATTTATGAAATGAATATCGTAATTAAAAAGATTTAATAAAATCAATTTAAAAGAAAAAAATAGTGAAAAACCCAAGTTATAATAGTCTCCACCCTAAACACAGCTTATAATAACACAGATTATAATAATCTCCACCCCAAACACAACTTATAATAACACAGACTATAATAACTTGCACCTCAAATGCAGACTATGAAACACAGATTATAATAGCCTGCATCCCAAATGTAGACTATTATAATCCCAAACACCTCCTTAGGGAAGTTAGAATTAAAATTGGTATCACTAGAAGAAATATAGCCTATGATGTCATTTGGAAAAAATGAAAACGAATATTTAATGTTGGTTTTTAAAAATACAAATGTTTAATGTCGGTTTTAAACTGACACAAAAAAGGAAGAATTAATGTCTGTTTAAAACCGACATTAAAGCTATCATTAATTTTTTTTTTAAAAAAAATAAATTCTCTCCTTATCACTTTACTCACTCTTCTTCCATCTCATCTCACTCTAAACTCCCCACCCAAATCCTCTCTTCTTAATCACTGACTCTTCCACCGTCAAACCACCACCATCGAGCACATCGCGTCTTTGCACCATCCTTCGTGAACAAAATTTTAAGTGGTTCCTCTACTCCTAGTGATAATAATGACAACGACAATTCTAATTGAATTCAGGAGTAAAAGAGTTAGAATTGTTAAAGATTTAGGTCCTGATTTTTATATTTACAATGTTTAGGAATCACCAATTTCCTTGCAAGAAGCTTTAACTTTGTTACTGAGGTTGGTTTGGTTTTATTAAAGGAAAAATTGAAGCTTAATTTACTAATATATATCGTTAATATCTATTAATAAATATATGGATAATATTTATTAATAAAGATATAGTTGACTTTTGGAGATGTGGTTGTTATGTTTGTTAATATTTATTAATAAATATATGGCTAATATTATTAATAGAGATATTTTATTGGTTGTGGTTGTTACTATATATTCTTTCAAGTTGGTTAATATTAAACATATGGTTAATATTTATTAATAAATTAATGGAGTTGCCTTTTGTTTTGTTACGACGTGTGACCTAAAAAATATAAGATTGTGGTTGTGTGATGTTTGTTGTGGTTGAAGACAGAAGTGTGGCAAATGTGCAGCAAAATTATGTGTTGAGAAAGTCTTTTACTCTGTACTCAGTTTGTGTGGGGTGTGGTATTGAACACTTTGTTTGTGGCATTATGAGTTAGGGGTGTAAGAATATGGGTTGAACTCGACAACCCAGACTACCCAACCTATTATATGGATTAGGTTGGGTTGTGTTAAAAAAAACTGTATTTTTTCGGAATGGGTTGGGTCTCAGGTTGGAGGGTTGAAAAATTCAATTCAACCCAACCCAACCCGAATTTAGGTCTTCCTCTGCTCTTCACCTTCACGCACGACATTCCTATTTCTGTTTGTAACTTTGAATGTACAAAATATATATATTATTCATTTAATAAAATAAAAAAATAAGACTTAAAAAATTAGGTCTTCCTCTTCTCCTTCACCTTCATACACGACATTTCTATTTATGTTTGTAACTTTGAATGCTTTGGATTTATGTATGTTTAAGAACTTTAAACTTATTTATGTTTGTAACTTTGAATTTGTGAATGCTTCAAACTTTGAGTTTATGTATGTATGAAATTTTGAATTATGTATGTTTGAAATTTGAATGTACAACCATTTTGAACTTTTTTTTTAAAGGAACTATTTTGAACTTTTTTTTTTTAAAAGGAACTATTTTGAACTTTACAACCATTAAAAAGTATAAACGAAAAAAAAAATACAACCCAACCTATATTTTATGGGTTGTGTTGAAAACTAAATTCGGATTATTCGAATTGTCAACCCAAATAACCCTAAAATATGGGTTGGGTTGAGAATGTCTCCCAACCCGATTACACCCTTATTGTGAGTCACTTGTTTGAGAAGATCCGTGCAAGTTAGGGAAAGCCTAACATTGAAGATTATTTTGAGGAGTCCCTCGTAAGGGAAGCTTTCACATTGAGACACAAGGGTGAATCATGAAGCATATGATCTAGGAGGAGTCTAGATCGAATTCCTTGTTCACACATCAACAAGTGATTTAGGGGAAGCCAAAATATTTATCTTATAAAAGTCATATATGATTCAAGATAGTTGATTCTTAATAAGTTATGTACTTGTGATCCTTTTTAATCTTTATAATTAAAATGATCTTTTCAATTTGGCCAAAAGTCTCTCAGATGTAGATGATGTATCATCGAACTGGGTTACTAACGTGCTAATGTTCTATTCTGTCTTTTCATACTGTTACTCCAGTTATTAACTTGAGCATTAACTTAAGCCGTCAATTAATTAATCGTGACTTATTTTTCTCAAACATATGTAATCTTCTGAAAGTGGCTATGAATGATGAGTATGTGTTTCTTCGTTAAAAAGTTGAAAAAATGCAATTTCAATAAATGTTAAACAATTATACATTTATTACTTAGCTTTGAATTAAATATTCAATATCCAAAGATTAGTACTACAAATACAACACATATCATTCTCGCAATTTACACTAACAAAGATTAGTAGTACTACAAATACACCTTCCTCTTTTTTTCCTCTCATTAGCTCTTTAAAAGCAAATTGGCCAAGAAAAGGTAAATACCATCTTTAAGTGAAAAGTGGTTTGAGTTACACAACTTTTCTTGTTGTATCCTGAAGGGAACATGTCAAAGAAATGTCTGTGCACTATTAGTTGATATATATAAAAAGATCCAACACACCGCAAAGGTAAAACTACCACCTTCTATCAAGGTATTTTATTGAAGTAAAAAATAATAAAATAAAGGGTTGAGTCTTCAAAAACCCAACAAAGGAAAGGAAAAAGAAAACACCACATTCTCTAATAAGTCGACATTCTTAGTTGGCTCATATCAATGTTATATGTAATGTCATTTGTTCTATTCTTTGGCGGCTGTTTTAAGAACTC
>JBBPDI010093951.1:0-27587 GCA_037974545.1 Cucumis variabilis | reverse complement strand
TTTGGAGATTGATTTGTAGATTCAGAGACGTCATCGAAAGTAAGTTCTCGTATCCTATAAATTAAAAGCATGCTTAGATTAATATTTAGAATTTTGATTCTAAAATTTTGCTAATGTACTGGTATTTAAGATTCCTAAATTAATTTGAGGAATGGTCCTGTAAAATTTTTCACTTCCATAGGGCTTTTATCCCTTCAAGATTTATGTTCTAAAACTCATAGATTGTAAATATAATCTATTGATCGTTATTAATTAATAAAAATTTATTATTATTTCATTAAGCATTATTGATTATATTATTAGCTTTTTCATAATAACCTAAATCCAATAAACTAACATCCTAAGTTGTTTGATGATTCTTGAACAATATGTAGAGACATACAGGGATCAATATTCGAGATCAGCTTAAAGGGTCTATAGTATAAGGATAAGGCCAGGTACCTTAGTCTAGTAATACTATGTATACGATTCACTTTATATTTGATACAAACGCAATAATCCAACGCGTTCGTGTAGGTGACATGCGAGTGAGGGTATCCTGTGCAATGAGTTTGGATAAGACAAAACCACGAAATAATAACCACTAGATGTAATTTGTTAACTAGTCAGGTTTCTATTTCATTAGGATGACCTAGGTAACTTGATCTTAATCCTAAGTGTATTATGAACACTTGTTCGCAAGGGATGATTGTTCTTTACGGGTAAGAGTGGCTAGATTTCTGACTCAATATGCTTATCATTTTGGAGACAAAACCGAGTGGTGAGCTGGAAGCATAATCACATAAGATGGAATTCACTCATTCCAAACTTTAAGATAAGTAGATGAGTGTTCCCTTAAATGGTGTCTCCATGACTTGAACAAAGGGCTCTACCCTTTCCATAACACGAAAGGGGTTTCTGTTTATTGGTTGGACCATAAATAGGTTGTTCATTAGAGAAGCACCGATATTTAAGCAATAGAAGTAACCTAAGGTAAAACGATAATTTATTCCAGGTTGTGTTACGAACACTCGTGAAGGACCAACTTATTATTATTGGTCTATATCCGTGGATACAAAAATATATCTACAATGACAAGTCTTTAGTGGAGTGTACACACAATTAACTAATATCGATTAATGTGGTTAATGAGTTTAGCCAATTAATCTTATATCGTTGCTGCTTCTGATCTGTAGGTCCATTAGGTCCCCTTCCTAGCTCGTAAAGGGTAATGAGATTTATTTATATTGGTTGTAATTTAAAATTGTTCAAATTTACTTTGAGAATTAGTATAATGTATGGTGATGCATTATAATATAAAATTTATATTTTAGTCAAACTTTATTATATAAATTCAATTTTGGATATGATTCAAAATTAATTTATGAGAGATAAATTATTTGAATGAGTTTAAATTTAATTTAATTTGAATTGAATTAATATTAAAATTATTAGTTATGAGAGGAATTTATATTTGAATATGATTCAAATTTGTATTAAATTAAATATAAGATATTTAATTTAGTAATTAATTAATTGAAAAATTAATTAATAGTTTAGTTTAATTTGATTTAATTAAATTAATTAAAACTATAAGATAGGTGAGAGATATTCATTAAATGTGATTAAAATGAAATATTAATTAAATATAATTTAATTAACTAATTATTAATTAGTTAATTAGTTAGTTAATTTGATACTTCTATTAATTTAATATTTTTAAATTAATAGAATCTTGTGATTCTCTTCTATTCCTTAAAGAGGAGGGAGTTATAAATACAAATAAGAAAATAAGTTTTTAAAACCTAAGCAATTTTTCCTATCTGCAATTTCTCTCAAAGATTCTCTTATAATATTTTTTCATTCCAATCGGTTTTCACAAACCAATCTCATTTAGAGGATAGGAAGGTCATCGATGAGTCGTGTCCCCAATTCTGTGATTTGTACATTCATAGACGTTAAACTATGTGAGCTTTTCTTTATGTAATCTATAATTAGAAATCATGCTTAGCTTTTAAGTTATAATAAGAAAATTAGTTTTTGTATTATTTTGAAAATATACAATATTTTTTAAAGTTCTTAATTAAATTGATCTAAGGTCTTTCTAAAATCTTCTGCTACCAAGGGTTTTAGTCCATTCATAAAACTCGTAGTTTGTATTCATCTTCTATTCAATAAAGTCATTATTGAGAACTATAATCTTAAATCCAATGAATTAAGGTGTTAAGGCTATTTTAAGTAAACTTAAATTTTATGTAGAGACATAAACATAAATCAAGTTCGAGTATATAGCCTAAATAGTCTATAGTATACAAATAAGGTCGGACACTTTATTTTGGGGACACTATGGGTGTGTTTGGGCCCCATATTATCACTGTGGGCATGGGTTATAATAACCCTAACCCACATTTGGGGCCCTAGGGTTTACATTATCTCATTTTTACCCTTAATCCATCATCTTCCATTCTCAACGCTTGTCGAATTCGTACGGTTTTCTCCCTCTCAACTCGTCTCTATTCCTTCTCCACTCGTCTTCAATCTCTCAACACCCACTTCATCCTTTCCTTAACTCGTTTAATCCTTACCCAATTTCCAAACGAAATTATCTCGTCTCTTCGATCCTCGTCAACCACACTGATTTGGGTTAAATGGCCAAAAAAAAAAATCTCCCTTTTTTCCTCAACTCATCATCAACCTATTTTAGTTGTTCTTTGGCCTTCGTTTTTCTTATGGGTAAAAAAACATCTCTTCCTGTAATTTTGTTTCTCTCCGTTTCTTTGTCCTCCAACATTTCGTTGAAGGCTTCGCTCACAACCTTTCCTCTAAAACAAATGAGACTCCCTTTCGGTTTGGTTGAACGACTGGGTTTACACTTTGCTTCCAAAACTCAACCAATTGCATGTTTACCACTCATCTAGGTGAACATTCAATTCCGACTCAGTTTTCCCCTTCCACTTCCCCTTGTTGCTTGGACTCCCATTTGTCAATCGGTGGTATTTCTTTTCGCACTAATTTAAACACTTCCTACACTATCCTTACTATCATTTCCTGCATATGGGATGTTCGAGTAAGGTAGGGTTAGATTTAAGTGGCTGGATTTTGAGTTTCCATCAAAGCCGATGATGAGGATTATATTTATGTACTTGTCTTAATAATTATTTCTAATTAGTTTTGTTTCTTACTTCAATTTACTTCCATATTTGTGCATATTTGGGCATCTTCGTTTCTGTCTACAATGTTGTTTTTGGTTTTGTTTGTTTTTAATTAGTTTTATTTATTTCAATTAAATTTTTTTACGGTTCCTAGCATTTTGAATATTGCATTTTTGGACATTCTTTGTAATCGGTGCCTCAAATATGTTTCCATATTTATTTCTTTTGCCATTTGAGTAACGTTATGTTTACGGTTTCAATATATTTGCAATTAAGATGCCTACTGAATTTGATTTGATGTGAAGTTTTTTCTCTTTATTTGCAAGCAACCCTCTGTTCTGTTCTGTTCTCTTTATTTGCAAGTAACTCTCATCAATCCATAGCATTGGATTGTCTATATTCAATCTTTTTCTTTGGTTATGAGTCTATCCATAGCTTTTCTTCAATTTTGAAAACAGTCGTAAAAAAGTGTGTGTATGTATATATATATAACCTTATAGGTGAAAGTACAGAATCAGTGTTTATCAATTCAAATGGTTATTAAACTTAATCAATTTTGAATGAAACTAAATTAAATCCATGTGATTTTAAACCCCCCTTTACACAACAATTCATATGATTTCGTTTGATTAAGTTAATCTCAAGCACTCTAGCTAGTAGTTCATTACCCAAATGTTTAAGAATATTCTTCTGTCACACATTTTCTTTTAGTAAACTGCAATAGATAGATAGAGTTAAACAAATGCATAATACAACCCATTTTTATCTCAAAATTTGATGATTCATCAATTTTCATACAATAATTGTTGAACGAAAAGAACGAAACTATATAAGTACTTATAGGAAGTCACAATTGTTTTTCAATTGAATTATAGTGGACCATTAATTTTGAATGAAATATGGGTTTACAGTTTTCACAAACATTATTAACCATTTTTTAGCACATGCTAATTGAGTTTTTTTAAAAAAAATGGACACCTTCTTTTTCCGATATTAGCAACACTTTTCAACCTCAACAGCATGAATTTATAAAAACATTTTGGTTATGCATAGTACAACATATTGGTCACGCATAAGTTCATTTTACTTAACTACAGTTTATAAGTTAAAAGTTGTGTTATATTCTAATGCATGCATTGTAGGTGTAATAGCATTCCAGGTAGAAAAATAAATTGTCAGGTTCGTAGTCGCTACCTTCAAATGGTGTTTGAAAACATTTACACTATACTAGTAGTCTTCACATCCACCCATAATCAGTTAATCTTGCTATTGGAGGCACGAATGAACGACAATAAGCGGGTGACACATACACTGTACGAAAATAGGCATCAAATTAGATAGCTTGCATACTTTCCTAGGATCCACTCCTCTGACCTCGTTTGTTGTCAAAGTACAAGAATGGACAAGCAAAAATTTTTCATTCTATGTCACTTACTAAGGACAATTGTTGGTCTGATGTTGACTGAAATGGTCGATGTCGAGGAGATGGTCGCAATGTTTCTGTATATATTGGCGCATGATGTGAAGAATAGAGTCATCCAACAGGACTTCGTGCAATCGGGAGAGACTATTTTTTGTCACTTCAACCTTGTGTTGTTGGTTGTGTTGCAGCTGCACGACGAGTTGTTGAAGAAACCATAACCAGCAACTAACACATGTACCGATTCACGATGGAGGTGCTTCGAGGTCTGTATATTCTTCAATTTTGTTACTTATGAATCACGAAGTCCAACTACTTGACTGCGCTATGTTTCATTATGCAGAACTTTCTTGGGGCACTCGATGACATGTACATCAAGGTGAATGTGCTGCAAAATTATAGGCCTAGGTATAGAACACGTAAGGGTGATGTTTTCAGAAACGTCCTCAGTATGTGTGACACGAAAGACGACTTCATCTTTGTCTTGGCTGGTTGGGAAGGGTCTGTAGCTGATTCGTGTATTCTTCAAGATGTCATTGCACGACCAAATGGCCTGCATGTTCCTAAGGGTAATCAAAAGTTGTATGCCTCCAACATGTACTACCTATTACGTAAATCAAATTAGTTAGATCGGATGCATTCGTAACAGGTTATTACTATTTATGCGATGCGAGATACCTCAACACAGAGAGATTTCTAGCTCCCTATAGAGGACAAAGATACCACTTGCAAGAGTGATGAGGAGTGAAAAATGAACCTACCACCGCAAAAGAGTACTTCAACATGAAACATTCCTCTACTAGGAATGTTATTGAATGAGCGTTCAATGTGTTGAAGGGTCGATGGTCAATCTTTCATGGAAAGTCGTACTATCCCGTGCAAGTAAAATGTCGAACCATTTTAGCATTTTGCTTACTACGCAACGTCTGTAGGTGATGGCATTCAGATAATTGAGAACTCAAACGAATAGACCCAGTGGAGGGATCATTTGGCCGTTGAGATGTTCAATCAATGGCATTGCGTAATCAATAGACTATGTGTGTCGATTTAGTATTCTTATATTTGTTTTAAGTTAGCATTGGGTGTGTCTTCCTGTATAGTTCAATGTATGCATGCATGACCAAAATGATTTGAACTGTCTCCCTTCACACAATAGACACTATTAATTGTCATTTTTTTTTATTTTTCCCTTTTGTGTATTAAAGTTACTGATTTCTATGTCGTCATTTCAATTACCAGTATGACAAGTTCGTCACGTGCACTTAAGCATGTGTGGATGAATAAGGAGGAGGCAACCCTCGTGAAGTTTATGGTGAAGTTGGTGTGTGCTAGTGGATGAAAGTCAGACAATGGTACATTCGGGGTATTTGGTTGTGCCTCTTTGAATGATGGCAGCAAAGTTATTGGGATGCATGTTCATGCGACTACAGTTATTGACTATCGCATAAAGACGTTAAAGCACGTATACCAGGTAATAATAGAAATGCGTGGCCCTCCCTGCAGCGGGTTCAGTTGGAATGAGGCGAAGTACATCATTATTGAGAAGAAGTTGTTTGACAACTGGGTTAGGGTATGTGGAAAGTATAATTGTACACTAATAGAACTTTTACTTTAATATGAAACAAGTCTAATATTTTCTTTTTCTTTCCTATGCAGAGCCATCCTGCAGCCAAGGGCCTGCTGAATAAGCCATTCCCATATAACGTCGAGTTGTCATATGTATTTGAAAAATATAGGGCAATGAGAGCCCGTTCAGAGACCTTTGTTGACGTCAAAATTGAATGTTCCTATCGTGTTTGTGGAATTTGTGCATGTGGATCTCAATGATATGAAAATTCCTTCTATGTCCAGCCATGGGTTTAACATGTCCACCGACGACATTGTACGACTTAGTCGAGGAAGCGACAGTAGGACGTATTCAAGCAGCTCAAAGCAAAAGCAAAAAAGGCAAAATTTGGAAAGTGTTGATGTCATTAAGGATGCCATGGACTGCCAAACCGGCCAGATGAGGCTCATTGCAGAGTAGCAGCGATTGGCACTCGAGAATGAAAGCAAGATCCGTAGAGAGGTCGTTCGAGCATTGCGTGCCATACCTGAGCTCACTAGGTTAGAAAGGGTACAATGCAATTGAATACTAATGAACAATTTAGCTGACATAAAGGGTTTTCTCAAATTGGCAGATGACGAGAAGCTTGACTGCTGCACAGTGATTCTACGAGGTGCTAACTGATTATTTCTTTTACTTGCACGGACTATTGTTGGTTTTTTTTTTTATGATTCTACCTGTTAACTATTTTATTCATGTGTTGTAATGATATTGCAATTCATGTTTTGTTGTTCCAATTATTCATATAGTAAAATTAATGCGACGTAATTTAATTTATATATATATGTATGTATGTATGTATGTATGTATGTATGTATACGTATATTTGCACTTCTTATTTTACTTTTACGTGCTGGTCACCAAAATAATTAAAATTCTAAACGTAATCAAACGTAACAACTAATCAACAACATGTTTAATATGAACGTTACCAATCCACAAATTATGTCAATTACTTCAGGCAACGTCGGACGATTTGGTAAAAAAAAATATTCACTTTCACTATTAGATTTTAAATATGAATTTGATAAAAAAATAATTAAAAAATAAATCTATCACACTACCAACATAACTCTTCTCCCAAACACATCTTATCATAACATTATCATAACCGTACCCACATAACATTTTTCCCGAACACATATTATCATAAAACTATCATAACACCACCCATATAACCCTTCCTCCAAACACATCTTATCATAACACTACCTACATAACCCTTCCCCTAAACACATCTTATCATAATACTATCATAACCATACTAACATAACC
This sequence comes from Cucumis variabilis, assembly GCA_037974545.1. Lineage (NCBI taxonomy): Eukaryota > Viridiplantae > Streptophyta > Magnoliopsida > Cucurbitales > Cucurbitaceae > Cucumis > Cucumis variabilis. Next base: position 20,155 of record JBBPDI010093951.1, on the reverse strand, counting down.
TATCCCCCAAACACCTCTTATCATAAAACTAATTTTATCATAACACTAGTTTTATCATAACCCTAACCCTTCCATAACTCAACCCTTCCCCCAAACGCACCCTATGTGTCACACCTCGCCCCACAAACTCCTTGCTTGTCATGCGAGACGTGGCTTGATTTGAGTATCTTGAGGCATTGAATGCCAAAAAATACTCAACCTTAGGGTCCTTAAGCTTTTCTTAATCGCTTAACAACTTTTTCTTAACTTAACAATAAACTTAACTAATTCCTTAGGCAATATAAACACTTAACAAAGAAAGTAAACAAACAACTTTTATTAAACTTAAGCAAAACGTTTTATAGCAAGCTTTACAACAAAATACAATTCTTAAACTTGGAAAGTAAACGCCTTAGTAGCCTTTTCGCCTAACAAACCCTTCACTTATTCCTTACTTGGCCTTAATGCCTGAATTCTAGAACATGAGATTTAAAAACGTAAGTCTATAGACTTAGTAAGGTTAAATAAGATCCTTTATGCAAAAACAACCTTTATAAACATCATTTTACTTAACAAACACATCAGCAAACAATCATTTCTTTTACCAAGGTTCCCGAATTATTTTCTACACTAGTCTCATTACTTTGTGTTTAGACAACTGTAACAACAACATCAGAAAATATACAGATTTGTCCTTGTTGCTTAGGCCGAAGCACAATACACATCATTATACATTGTCTCCCCTCAACTTATCATGCACCTCTTCTATACATGGTCACCTTACCCCTTATGTGCACATAATAACCAGTTTGTTGATAGAAAGAAACTAATAGTTTGAACACCATTTCGTAACTTTCAATTTCATAAACACATATTAAAACATAATATATGCTTTTCATAAAAATTTCTTTAGAAATATTCATATTGAAATCATCTTTCAAAATCAATAAACATTTTTAGTAAGAAAGTTTGAAATCACATAAAAACACTTTGAAGAAACACTCACTACATTTGGTTATTCCAACTTCAAATGCTTTTCTTCTTGCTCTTCTCGAGTAGTGTCTCTAGCAGTAGTTCAACACTAAATTTCCTCTTCAAATCTTTAGAATGAGAATACTTAAATCTTTAGTTGAAGATTAATCACCCTAAGCTCTTGCAAGTCAATATACTTAGGTGGCTGTAAAATATATCAAAATACATGGTATTTCAACGAACATAAGCACATATTTTTTCATACAACCAAGCAAATCCAATAATAACAGAGAACACTCTCAATAATTAACAATTTCAGAACAAAACTCAATACTAAAAAATGATAACAAAAACTTATTATAATTCTACTATTGTCTTCTAAAACTAATGCTAAATGATGTACTGTAAATATTGTAATTAATCGACAAAATATGTTAAAGAATATCTTCTTCAAAAATTAATGTTAAAGGATGTACAGTAAAGATTGAAATTAAACGACAAATTAAAATGTTAAATAAATAACATAAAGTTTACAAAATTTAAAAGTACACATTTTCATAATTTAAAATCTTAAAAAGCAAATAACATGAATATTGATATTTCAAAATAATATAAAAAATGTACATTGTTTGAATAATTTTCAAAAATATATATAAATAACATACATTTAAATTTTAAAGTTTTAAAATAATGAATATATATATATATATATATTTGAAATCTATATAACTACCACAAAATTTGAATTTTTTTAAAATAAAAGGAATAAAAAAATATTAATAAACGTAAGTTGCGTTGGATTTAATGAATCTAATCTAAAAATATAATTTCAAATTGAGATTAAAAATATGAGAATTTTTAAAAATAGCAAAATAAATTAAAATATTTACAAGTTAGCAAAAATTTGGAATCTATCAATGATAGTCTTCTATCACTATAGTGATAGAAGACTATCACTACAATATATCAATAACTATCAGTGATAGAATTTACTATACGTTGTAAATATTTTGTAAAATTTGCTAATTTTGAAAATTCTCCTTAAAAAATATATATCATGTATTATTTAGGTTAATTTTCATAAATATAACAAACCAGTAAAATATTACATAACAAAATGAAAAAGGCCATGAAACTAACCATTTTTTTTAAATATTTCAAGCTTGTTCTTCCTTTCCATCGTCTTTCTTCTATTCTTCTTCTAGGATTTTTCTTTTTCTTTCCATCGACTTTTTCTATTCTTCTGCGAATTTTTTAAATATTTATAATTTTTTGCTTTAATTTTTTTAAACTCTTATTTGGCTCAAGGTCGCGTACTAAATATAAAAGATATTTATTTTAAAATTTTTTTTACACTATTATTTGATTGTTTAAATTCATGTGCCAAATATAAAATATTGTGAAAAATCGTTGGGATATTAGATAGCCAAATCTAAACGATGACACTAAAAATACCAAATCTAAACGATCATGTACCAAAAAATCTTTTTAAAAAATGGTTGAGATTCAGGTAGTTAAATTTAAATGATCAAATATAAACAATTGTGTGGTGCTACCTCAGTAATTCCCTATTTTAACACCTCCAAATGAAATGAGAGAAAATGAGAGTTTTCTGACTCACGTCCAGGTGAAATTTGATCATGCCCGCCGCCGAAATGCCTCTACTGCTTCCCAATCACCACCTTCAATCACAAACAATCAGTGCCCAACTCTCCCTCATCATTGAAAACACCTCACCAACTCCCTAACCACTCATTTTCAAGATCCTTTACTTATTCCTTAGGTTTTCTGCTCCTCTCATAAATTGTTCATACCAAACACCCTCTATAAATTGTTCTTGCAACAATTTACATCCCACCTCCTTACTTTTCACTCTCTGATATTTTCCTCTGCAACAAAAATGTCGTTCTCCAAGCAATTCCTAGGATACTGTCAAGTCGAGAAAAAAGAATTCACCTTGACTTTAGATAAAAAAGTCAAGATACATTTGATTCCTCATTACGGAAACAAGCCACCACAAATCCTTTACCATAGTTGCTTATGCAGAAGAGATAGAATGTTTGAAGAATGCTCTAAAAGCGTTGATCAATACACCAAGAAACAACCGTTTTTTTTCAAGAGACTAGAGGAGAAGGTTTTTGTATGTGGTTGAGCAAAACTCAAAACAAGATGGGATACCTAGCTGAAATTTTCAAAGTTGATGACAAAGGCAAAAAAGATTGCTTCCTGATTCCTGAAAGTTCTAGTCGAGCTAGTTGGGAAGCTTTTCTGAATCTGCTGACATTCAAATCACCTCTTGAAGCCGGAGCATCAAACTTTGGACATTCAAGCAGAGAAGCATATTATTCTTCAGCATCTAACTCAACAACAAACATCAAGCGAACACGTTGATCATATATTGAGGTTCTTTCTTCCGATAACCCTAGTTATGCTAGCTCAACTAAAAGTGTTTACTCTAAAGATCTCTCATCTGATGATAGCTATAAACAAGAAGAACTGAGGAACTTAAAACTCATATAAAATGGGAGAACACGGTCCTAATGACTAGGCGACTATTCCATGATGATTAGGAGAAAATAACAGAGAAGCTTCAGAGACAGACTGAATCCAAGTTCGTTTTCAACCCTTCTAAGAAGAAAAGGCTTTATTATTCATGAATGACAAAGAGCAAGTGAAGCTTCTATGCAATAATAAGGGATGGACAACAGTTGGCAAGTTCTACGTTAAGTTTGAATTATGGTCTGATGAGTTACTTGCATACCCCACCATGGTTCCTAGCTATGGCTGCTGGACTATTTTTTGTGTTCTACCTCTCCCTGCATGGAATATGGTTTCTTTCAAACAAATAAGTGATGCTTGTGGTGGCTTGTTGGAAGTATCAAAGGCCACTTGGAGGAAGACTGGCCTTATTGATATCAAACTGAAAAATTAAAGAAAACTACTCTGGTTTTATTCCAGCCCAGATTTGTGTCAAAAATGACAAAGGGTCTTATCATGTGGTGCCAAAAATCTCTTTTCCAGAAGGAAGATGGTTCAGAGAAAGACATGCCAACATCCATGGAACCTTTACCAGTAAGGTAGCAAGAAACTTCGATGAATTTGACCTGGAGGATGAGTTTTACAATCTGAAAGGTTACTTAGCCTATCCGCCGAAAGTGATGAACAAAGAAGAACACACTCCGACTGGCAGAAAATGGAAGCATGGAAGAAGACAAAGTAATTCAACCTTTCAAAGCACAGGAAACAAGGCTATCATAGTTTCAGATAATTCTGATGGTGGCAGACAATTGGGAAGCAGGCTCAAATCAGCCATTACAAGTAATATGGATAAATGAAAGGGCTTGATAATATACGAGGACCAAAAGTCTCATCCTTTAAACCTTCACCAGAAAAGGAAAGTCTTCTTCACATCTCCCAAAAATAAGACCTTCTTCTACAACCCTGACAGTGCTCCTGCCAAACCAATTGCCAATTAAGACATTAATTCTTCAGCTGAGAGCCCCAAACCCATACAAATTAGCCCTCATATTTATAGAAATGCCCAGAGAAGAAAGAAAAGTCCTAAATACATCTACAGGGCTAAAGCAAAACTTCCAGAAGATGTTAAAGACAAAACTGAAGAGCACCAAAAGACAGAACATCATGAAGTGCAACAAGAAGGGATAAATTTAACGGTGGATATTGGCAACATCACTCTTCTTGCAAATGACATGGATATTGAATTCATTTCAAGTCCTTACTCCATTATGGAAACTCCTATTCATCAATCCCCCTTTCAGTCTGACATAATCAGAGACAGTTTGGCTTTACTTGTCAACAAAGGGGAAGAAGACGACAAAGAAGAGAAATGGCTGGGAAAAAATGACATCAACAATGACGATTTTCAGAAGAAGTTAATCAATTGGCTCAAAATCAACAACCTGGTTGTGACATCAAACCTTGACAATTTTCCATGTTCTAAAGAAAAAACTCCAAAGGGAACAAAGGATGATCATGTTATAGATCCTTCGGGAAAAACAGTTCCTCATGAAAATCTTAGCTTGGAATGTAAGAGGGGTAGGCTCACCCCAAAAAAGAGCCCAAATAAAATATGTTATTTCTGATTATGCACCTGATTGTGTTTGCTTATCCGAAACTAAATTGCTCAATATTAACAAAAACTTGGTGAAGTCAATTTGGAGCTCTATCAGCATCAAATACATTTTTAAACAGGCCATTGAAAGATCAAACAGTATTTTATTATCGTGGGATGATTTGAAGCATCAACTTATCAACTCTGTTATTGGGGATTTCACTATTTCTGCTAATTTTATTAAGCCTGATGACTACAACTGGTGGATTATCTCTGTTTATGGGCTTGTAAATAGAAACAGAAGGAAATTATTTTGGCAAGAGCTGACAAATCTTGCTCCTACCTGTGGATCAAATTGGCTTCTGGCTGGTGATTCCAATGTTGTTCGTTGGAGTAATGAGACTTCATTAAATTGCCCCTCCAAATACAGCATGGTGAAATTCAATTCCCTCATTCTTAAACTTGGTCTATCTGATCCTCCAATAATAAATGGCTCATATACTTGGTCCAACCTTAGGGACCCCCTAATGCTTTCCAGGATTGATAGATTTCTTTACACTCCTTCTTGGGAGTCCAGACTATTAAATCCTTGTAGTAAGCTCCTAACCAGAACTACCTCTGACCATTTTCCATTTGTGTTGGGATCAGATGATCTGAAATAGGGGTGGGTTCCCTTTAGAATCAACAACTATTTTCTCTAGGAGAAAGATCTATTAAGCAAAGTAACTAATTGGTGGCAAGACACTTCCCAAGATGGTTATCCAGGATATGCTTTTATGAGGAGATTAAGACAGCTTTCGAGCTCTATCAAAAGTTGGCAGTTAGAGCTTAAGATTTCCAACAAAAGAAACTTGGATTCCATCAAAGCTGATACAAATGGAATTGACATGTTGGAAGCCCAAAATTCTTTGACTGAATTTGATAGTAATAGAAGGACAACTCGAAAATCAGATCTTGCAGATATTATCTTTAAAGAAGCTCAATATTGGGCTCAAAGAGCAAAACAAGTTTGGTTAAAGGAAGGTGATGAAAACTCCAAATTTTTCCATAAAGTTTGCAATGCCAGAAAAAGGAGAAACCAAATTTCTAATATATTTGATGAAAACGATTGTTGCTACAACACAAATACAGAAATAGAGAAGATTTTTGTGGAGCATTACAGTGCCATATACTCATCTAGTACTTTTACTTCGTTGATCACTAAGAACCTCCACTGGGATCCCATTGAAGCTGCGCAAACCACATCTCTTATTACCCCATTCAGTGTGGAAGAAATCAAGAAATCTGTTTTCTCATTTGAATGCAATAAAGCCCATGGACCTGATGGGTTCACAATTGATTTTTTCAAAAAAATTTGGAACACTTTTAAGCCAAATATATTGGAAGTGTTCCAGGAAGTTTTAAAAAAGGGTTTGGTCAATCGGAACATGAATGAAACCTACATATCCCTCATTGCCAAGAAAGATAAATATAGATTGGCTTCTGATTATAGACCAATCAGTCTTACCACTTCTCTGTACAAGATCCTTGCAAAGGTCCTAGCTACTAGATTGAAGCCCCTTCTTTCAAGCACAATTTCCAGCCAACAAATGGCTTTCATTAATGGTAGACAAATCACTGATGTAATCTTAATTGCAAATGAAGCTGTTGACTACTGGAAGGCAAAGAAGATAAAAGGATTAATTTTCAAACTGGATATTGAAAAAGCCTTTGACAAGATCAACTGAAATTTCATTGACTTCATTCTGAAGAAGAAGCAGTTCCCTGAAAAATGGAGAAAATGGATACATTCATGCATATCGTCTGTCCAGTACTCCATTATGATAAATGGCAAACCTAGAGGAAATAGAGGAATCAGACAAGGAGACCCCATTTCCCCCTTCATTTTTGTGTTAGCCATGGACTATCTTAATCGAATCCTACAACATCTAAAGCAAAAGAATCAAATAAAATGTATTTTTATAAAAGATATTAATCTAACGCATCTTCTCTTTGCAGATGATATAGAAATCTCCAGTTTACTATACACCTTTTTGAAAAGGCTACCGGTTTAAACATCAATCTTAAAAAGTTTACCATATCACCGGTCAACTTATCAAAAGAAAGATCTGACAAGATTGCGGCCAGTTGGGGTATAACAACAGATTTTCTTCCAATTCAGTACTTGAGGATGCCTTTTGAGGGCAATCCAAGATCAAAACTTTTATGGGACAATATTACAAAGAAGATACAGAAAAAATTGAATAACTGGAAGTATTCTGTCATCTCAAAAGGAGGGAGAGTCACTCTCATAAACTCTTCTCTTGCCAATCTTCCTATATATCAATTGTCGGTCTTTAAAGCTCCTACACATATATATAAATCCACTGAAAAATGCTGGAGAAATTTCCTTTGGAGAGGAAACTTTGACAATATTTGCTTATCTGGTACCCAAAGAAATAACCTCAATCCTATCAAATGGTCTACGGTTACTTCTTCCCTGGACTCTAAAGGACTGGGTATTACACCTCTATCTGCTACAAATTTTGCTTTGCTTACAAAATGGCTATGGAGATATTTAAATGAACCAAATGCTCTCTGGAAATCTCTGATTGATACAAAATACTGTCATAAAGATATGGATATATTTCCTTCCTCTACAAAATACAGTAGCTCTAATGCACCTTGGAGATCCATTTGCAAATTTGCAGATTGGTACAATTCAAATGTGGAATGGAAAATAAAATAATGGCAAGTCTCTTTCTTTCTAGCATAGCAATTGGAGCTCATTGGGTCCTCTAAGTAGAATATATCCAAGACTATATGCTTTGTCCTCAAAAGCAAAATAGTTACATCAACGAGATGTAGAATGTGATTAACAAATCTTGGGATCTACACAATAGAAGACCTTTAAGAGATAGAGAAGCCTTACAATGGAGAAGTATACAAAACAGCCTCCCTCCTTTTCAAGACAACAATCACAGAGATCAACCTATTTGGAAGACTAGCAAGAAAGGTTCTTTCTCTGTTAAATCTGTCATTCTCTCCAATGCTCCCACAGCAAATATCTCGAAGTTAGCTCCCCAACAAGTGCAAATTTTTCCTATGGACAGCTGCTTACAAAGGCATCTTCACAATAGAAAATATTCAGAGGAGGCTAAAAAGTCTATGTCTAAATCCCAACTGGTGCATACTTTGTAAAAGAAGCAATGAGACAACATACCACATCTTCTTCAATTGCCTTTATACAAAAAATATATGGAGCTTGGCAAATAATCTTTTAGGTTGGAATCTCACTTCTGAAAATCTCCCTGCTCTAATCAATACCATTTGCTTCAACAATTTAAAGACTAAAAAAGGTGGGCCTTTATATTACACAAATGTATGACCCAAATTACTTTAATACCCATTTCTACTATTTAATTGATTTAAAACAAAAATGTAAATGCAAAATTTTGTGGGTTACGATTTTGGAAAGAAGTGGAAAATGTTTAATACTTTCCTTTTACGAAAACCGCAGTCTGCTCCTTCCATTATACTCGCAGAAGACAACATGGGTTATGGTTTGTGCTAAGAAATTTGAGAGATTTCAGTGGTGAAGAAGAAGATTTTCGACAGCCAACAAATACAAAAATTTTTCCGACAGAACCTGGGTCTAAATTTTGAGGTTAGTACTGTATATATTCAAAACATATGAAACAGTACGTATATTAGGTATATTTTAGATATTCGATTAAATAGACAAACAAACGAAAATGTAGTTTTGAATGTGATACATTCTAGGGTTTATTGAGTTTCAAAGTAACCAAAATTCTTTAATTGTGATACATTTTAGGGTGTAACGAAAACATACTCTGTGTTATTTAAGTTACATTGTGATTTACATATGTAACAAAACTTACTGTGTTGATTAAAAATGCATTATGTTTACATATGTTAAATGGTAGTTAATTTTGTAAAATTTTATTTAAATGCAGTTCCAAAAATGTTTAGAAGAAGTGAAAGATGTCTTGGGTCAAGGAGTAGGAAGATTAGATCAAACAAACATGATCCAATCATTATTGATGATGCGATGATATATTTAATATTAACTGTTTTAAGATGTTACTTTATTGATGTTTCATATGTATATTACTTGTTCCATAGGTATATATATATAATCATAATATGATATAGTATATTATACTATCGTGTTCATTATTTTGGAAATTTTATAAGATATTGGTATAATGGAGATAAAATGTTCACTAGGTATATTGTAAGTATATTTGGAATAAGAAGGTGTACATTACAAACATAAATGTTTATGATCAGTAATGTTGTGTTTCATGAGTATAAGTTTCAGTCACGATATGTATTTTAGAACTAAAGGTTTATGATAAGAATATGTAATATATGACGTTAGTAAAAGGAATTAAATTTGATGATGTTATAGGAATGTTATTTATGTTAACAAGAACACAGATGATATATTATCTGATATTTGTATGAGAAATTGTATGAATGTCGAACATATTAAATTGTATTTTTTGAAGTATATTTGTTATAACACTACAAGAAAAGTGACCTTCGTCGACGCAGTAAAACGTTGCGAAAACCCCAAAAAACGTCGGGAAAGTTTATTGCGACGTCGCAAACGATGTCGACAGATACGTCAGGATAGGCGCATCGGGGATTCTTCACCGACGCAGATTACGTCAACGTCGGGAAAACTTTCATTGGCTATCGCGACGCGGCGTCGCGATAGGTTTCCGAACGCGGTGTCGTGATAGGTTTCCACGACGTGGCATCGCAAAAGGTTCGCGACACTGCGTCGGAATAGGATTCAAATTCGTTTCTGACTGAACTTTCTCTTCTCCGTTCTTTGAATTTTGATGGTTCCTTTACGACTGAACTTTCTCTTCCTAAGAAATTCCTATTTCTTTATGAATGTTCATTGATTTCTCGTCTTATTCCTTTTAGTATTTTTTAGGATAGTTTTTTTTTTATTTGAAATATGAGACATGATCTTCAGAGAACGGAAAGAGAGAAAGTATAAAAAATGAGAGAGGGAGATAGACGATTTGAAGAAGGTAAACATGGAAAAAGTAGAAGAAAGAAGAGAGAGGAAAAGAGAGAGAGACTGAGGAATAGTAAGAGATGAGAATGAGGGAAACAAGGACACTTCTGGCAGCAACAACGGTGACGACGAAGACGAATGGATGGCTGGACGAATCTCCTCCTCTCCCTCTCTCGGCCGATTTTTTCTTCTTTTCGTTTTATAATCGGTTCTGTGGTGAGGGGAAGAAATAGGGTAGACTTTCCCCGACGTCGTCGAAGACGTCGCAAAAGAACTTTTCCTCAGCGTCAATTAACCTAACGTCACAAAAAGGTTAAATAACAAATTAATTATTTAGATTTACCACGACGTTCTGCGGCTCTGCATCGCGAAAAGGTCCCGTAATATTTTATTTATTAACTATACCACGACATGAGGTTGATGTGCATCGCGGAAGGGGATATCCAACGATCAGTTTTTTACGATGTGAACCGCAAAACGTCGCAATTTATCATGAATCCTCGATGCAATGCCTCACCACGTCGCGGAAAGGGGATACCAACGATCTGTTTTTTGCAACGTGAACCACACAACGTCGTGATTTATTCCCTTTCCGCGACGCAGCGCCTCACCACGTCGCGGAAAGGGGATACCAACGGTCCTTTTTTTTGACATGAACCACGCAAACGTCGCGATTTATCCCCTTTCTGCGATGCAGTGCCTTACCACGTCACGGAAAGGGGATACCAATGGTCCATTTTTTGCAACGTGAACCACGCAACGTCGCGATTTATCCCCTTTCTGCAATGTGGTGAGGCGCTGCATCGTGGAAAGGGGATACCAACGGTCTGTTTTTTGCGATGTGAACCACGCAACATCGCGATTTATCCTCTTTTCGTGATGCAACGCCTCACCACGTCGCGGAAAGGGGATACCAACGGTCCTTTTTTGCAACGTGAACCACGCAACGTTGCAATTTATCCCCTTTCTGCGATGCAGAGACTCACCATGTTATGGAAAGGGGATACCAACGGTCTTTTTTTGCAAGGTGAACCGTGCAGCATCACGATTTAGCCCCTTTCTGCGACACAGAGCCTTACCACGTCGCGGAAAGGTCCCGTCATATTTTATTTATTAACTATACCACGACGTGAGGTAGATGTGCGTTGCAGAAGGGTCTTTACAGCGACATATCGCTCTCGACGTCGCTAAAGGTGGTTTACCCCGACGCTTGTTTCTCGCGACGTTGCTTTATGCGTCGCGAAAAGTCCATATTCTTGTAGTGTAATATGATGTAGATTAAAAATGTAAATTTTTTATAGTAACATGAAACACAAACATTAATGATCATAAACAATGTTGTAAATAAGATGGGATATATATATACTAAATCACATAACAAAACTATAATAGCTTATGGATATATTAAAGTATATATTGATCATTTAAAATATATATAAAGTGATAGTATGTATTTATGATATAGTCACTATATATTATAGATACATTGAAAATGTGTTGTTTACTACTATTTTAGCAATATTTACTATATAAACATATAATTTAAACTCAAATTCTGTCGGAATTATGCAGTTTATATGATAAACAAAATAATAAAAAAATTAATGAATGGAAAAATTCAGACGTTTTACTGTACATAATTATATATGTGATATTGTATATATGAAGTGGTATATATGTATAAACAATATCTAGGTAAAGTACGAAATTTGAAGAAAACGAAAATGAAAGTAATTGATGGAAATTTGAAGAAAACGAAAACGAAAGTAATTGAGGAACACAAGTAATCAAAAGTTTGAAGAAAACAAAATTTTGAAATAAACTAAAGAACGATATTGAAAACAACGAAATTGATGGAATAAACGATCGAAATTGAATTATGAAGAAGATGAAGTCCTCGCCGATGCCAAAAAAATTTTCACTTAACGGGTGATGAAAATGAAGAGATAATGTTATATTTAATTATTAAATTATTCCATATTAGAAAATATTTTCTTTATATTGAGTTTATAAAACATTTCTAATTAATTTTCATAATAAAGTTATACAATATTAATTAATAGGCTAAATAAGAAAGTTATCATTTATATAATAAATTGAGTATAATATAAATAAGGAAATAATTTAAATTTAATTTTAAAAATTTTATATAATTCTAAAAAAAGGTGTAAATCCGACCAACCATCTGAACCATCTCTAAACCTCAGACTTTCAGAAGGAAAGAATGATGGAGAGGTATTGGATATTGTTGGTACCGATGCCAGTAGTTTCCAAGGTGTTTCTAGTGCTGAGAATAAATCTGTTGTACTAGAGACAAGCAGTGTTAAGGGTACTACTGGGAAAGGTAGGAAGAAGCTAAAGGCAATTCTTCAAATTGCAAATGTTGCTGAAACAACTTCTAACCTTTAAAATGCATACAAGCGATCTGAAGAGAAGAAAGAAACAGTAGCACATTCAGAGGGTATTGAGAGGATATAAAGTAGATCATCTAGTGTGGACACAGAGCAGGAATCCATTGAGGCTATTAAAGAAGATGTTGGTGCTCTTAGTAAAGCTGAGCCTGATGATTAGGAACATGCTGCTGACATTTCTACTCCCAAACTGGAATAAGCTAATGGAGATGGTGTAGGTACATATCAACGCTTGACAGTTGAGACAGAACAGGAGATATGGCCAAGAAGTATTCTAGGGATTTTCTCCTCAAGTTTGCTGAGCAGTTTTTGGACGTTCCTCATAACTTTGAAGCTACGCTTGATATAGTCTTTAATGAGTTCTCATGCCAATGTATCCCATCATCATGACCATGATCCATATCCAAGTCCACGATGTGTAGATAGACCTTCGAGTGTGGGATCACGATTGGATTGTCATGGTCGTGGTAGTAATTATGATAAGATTATAATTGTCCTAGGAAATAAATCATAATTTAGAACCTTTGTGAAATTTTCTAGTAGATTTAGTTCTTTTATCTAAATCTTTCTAATATATATATCAAATGTCAAACGAAGGTAATCATAAACTATTTAGTAACTGACAAAAAATTAAGGTGATCAAATGACAATCGAATAATAATCAAAAGGTAATAATAAAAAAAAAAACTCCTTAGCAATTGAAAAAAATTAAAAATAATCAGAGAAAACAATCAAACAGTAAACAAAAACTTCTTAGTACTTGTTAGCAGAATGGAAGCTAATCGCTCATTTGACAAGAAAAGATGTGAGGTAAATATATGACAGTCAAGAAATTACTTAGTAAATAGTAATAGACAAATAAAAATCAAACAGGAAATATATGACAAACAAGAAATTATTTATTAATCCATAAACTCCTTGGTAATTGATAAAAAAAAAAAGGAAGCCAGTTAGATGACAATCAAATGATAATAAAAAAATTACTTAGTATTTGATAAAAAGTGCACATTGGTCGTACGACATCCATAAACTACTTAGTAATCAGACAACCACTAGATACAATCGATATTATTGATAGTTAGATAACAATTAATATCAAATAATAAATCAATATAAAATAACAGTATTATAACTCGAGCTTAAGTAGTACAGTAGAGAAAGAAAACAATCCATAGAATATAATGAATCGTCACAACTTTCTAGGAAAGGTAAACATCTCAATCAACAAATATTGTGTAGAATAATGTAAATATGGAAAGAAATATTATGTATGATTCTAAACTTCTATGACAACCGTTGAGACAAGAATATTCTAAAACGTATTATGGGATAACCATGAAAACAACTTGACAGGAAACTTAACCAAATATGTGTTTAACCAATCAAGTGAGGCACTAAGAATTGATACTCAAATGACAGTCAGATGTTAATCATATAGGTGTTGAAATTTATGTCCTAAAGCTCGTAACTTGTAAATTAAAATCATATTTTGTTTCAATAAAGTGGTTATTGAGAAATTATTATAGTGAACTATAATATTGAATCCAATAAACTAAAGTCTCGAGGCTATCTTGAGTAAACTTGAACTTTATATAGAAACATAAACGTGGATCAAGTTTTGAGTATATAGTCTATAGTATATGAATAAGTTGTTAGGTGTCTTATTCTGGGGACACTATGACGTGGCCTACTTTGTAGTTAGTACAAACGATGTAATCCTAAATAGTTCATGTAGAGACATGCAAGTGGAGACATCACCCTATATAAATAGAGTTTACATAAGACTAAATTATGAAATGGTCATTTTTACGTTATAAATATTGTTTATTGTATAAAATTGACTATTTCTTTTATTGATGACCTAGGTAACTTAATCTTAATTGTGAGCTAACTGTGAACTCTTGTTCACATAGAATTATCCTTTGATCTGCATGGCTAATGGGAGTTTAATAGTGCTGCCCAATATGCCTTCCATTTCAGGGATAAGACTAGCTAGCTAGGTGGATAACTTGGGACATAAAGTGCAAGACGAAATTCACTCATGCTCGTTATATAGCGTTAGTAGAAAGGTTGTTCCCTTAAGCACTAAATCTAGGTCTTAAACAAGGGGCCCCACCCTCTCACATTTATGTCTCTACATAAAGTTCAATTTCACAAGAAAATTCTTCCACCTTAATTTCTATCTCTTTCTCTTTCCCAACGTTCCTTCATCCATCAGGCCCAAAACTGAGTCCAGAGAATAGCGAGTCAATTATAATGGTGGTGTGTTTGGATTCATGTGAAGATCATTTAAGGTATGTATTTGATAAACCCCCTAATTTTTAATTAATATAGGGTTATTACATATTAATTAAAAGCAATTAGGGTAAAATTTTGATCCAGTTTTCATTGTGCATGACTAAAATCCATCAATTAGTAATCAAAAGTTCGCGAGGAGGAAGAAGAAAAGTCATTTGTAGTGAAGTTTGTGAGTATTTTCTCTCAAATAAATTTATGTTAAATGCTCTTTTATAAAGTTATTATTGCATTTTGAAATAATGATTTTTAGAATGAAGATTTCTAAGGAGATTTTTGAGCAAAGATTATTTTATGTGCAAAACATGTTTTATATGTTTTAAAGTATGAATTGTTATTATGATATCATTGATTATGAATGGTTTTTCAAACCATTTGTTCCTTCATGTCAAGGTGCTAACTTTTATGTGCACATAAAGAGTAAAGGTCACCATGACCATGAGTATGAATGCGACTACGTCGTGATGGAAGTTGTTTTTTGCATTGAAATGAGTGTATAAAGCTTAGCAGCCGGAGCAACAAGGACGAATCTATATACTCTCGGACGCTGATGATTTCAGTAGTCTAAACGCGAAGTTACATGACCTAAGCGTAGAGAGTGATTCAGATCCTTGGCGAAAGGAAAGATGAGACTAATGTGTGTTATGTGAAAGACATGTTATGTGAAATGGTGTTATGCAAAGTGATATAGTTATATGATTTGATATGTTATCTTGTTCTATTGAGCTGATTTGTGAAATGATTTCTGAAAGATATTGCAAAAGGTTTCATAAAACCTCAATAAGTGTATAAATTCATGTTTTAAAAATTTATCTTCCAGGAAGAAGACGTTAAGGCCAAGTGAAGAAGGATGGTAGGCTTGCTAGGCGAGAAGCTGCCAAGCTTTTTAGTTTAAGTTGTAAATTTTTGGTTAAGTGTTGTATTTGTATATTTATGTACTAAACGCATTGTTAAGGTGTGTGTAACACCCCAAACTTCAAGGTAATATTTTTGGATTGGTTGGAAAGATTGTGGAATAAGAATTTATTATATAAATAAGCAATAATAATTATTATTAATATAATTATTAATTATTATTATTATTATATTAATTTTTAAGTTTAAAAAAAAAAAGAAAGAAAATCAATTTCTTTCACTTCCTCTTCCTCGCGCGCGGAGAACCCCACCCCTCCTCAACATTTTTTCTCTTCTCCTTTCTACCTTAGCCGACAGCCACCACATCTCTTCTCTCTTCTTCTCCGTCCGGCCAAGCTTTGTCATCGGCCGACCTATAGACGCTTGGTTTTCAGCTGTGAGGTACAGCCAACGAACGACGTCCTTCTGCGAGCAAAGTCGTCGCCACACACGTCTTCTTCCAGTCAAAATCATCTCCGTCTTGAGCCACTCTCTCGTCGAACCTAAATTCGAAACTATTGTGCTCGCCGCCCACTCCAATCTGCGTCGCCTAGCTGCCGTGGTTCTTCCGTTCGTTTCGGTTGTGAGTCGCGCCGCTACCACTAATCTCCATCATTTGTCATCCTATTCGGTCTCCATCACACGTGAAGTTGGGTTGCAGATATGAATTCACCTCCTTTCAATATGCCAGAGTTCACAAAGCCGACATTCATTAATTCGTTGTAAGTTGGAGCCGATCTGAAACCAAAATTTCCCTTCCAACTGAATTGCGCATAGTTTTGCTTAGCTTACTGCCCTTGTCGTTTCATCTCGCCACGAACAATTGAGGTTTTAGAAGGGTGTTGTGTTTTGTATATAACCATCATTGATGGGTTAGTAATTGTTTGAAATTATTTCTTGAAGGTACAAATTGGGAACTCGCCTAAGTCCCTTGGATTTCATCGAGTGGGGTTGGGTTCAACTCTCCACATTGTGGGTAAGTTGTAAAAGTTGTATAAAGAATAAATAGAGTGGATGAAATTGGTTGTGAAAGTGATCGATTTCTAATTACCTATGCTTAGGTTGTTTTCGTGAATTCTAGTGCGGTTAAGGAGCTCACCAAACGCTAAGGTAAGGGGCTTTCTTCTGGACTCAATTGTAGTCTCGAATGTGATGAATTGAAATGTTTTAACTGGAATGAGAAAGGATGATGTTGTGATTGGTATCTTTGAATGTGTACTTGTTATTTACTTTATGTTGTGTCCAACTGAGAAAAATATATATCTATTTAGGGATGAATGTGAACTAGCACTTGGGTGCTTTATTGTATCTGACTGAATGTGTACTTATTCACATGTGAACTAGCACTTGGGTACTTGTTATTTACTTTATGTTGTGTCAAAGGATTTGTTGCTCCAACTATTGAGAACTTTTATATGCATCATCGTAACCAAAAAGTTAAGAAATGAAAATTTTGAACAACTAGGGTATAGCTTATGACGTGCTTGGTTAATAAGTCCTGAAATATATTTGTCGTCTCCTCTTCTACACCACTATTTAACGGTATGTCATTCTCCAAATTTTCCTATGTCCTTTCTTGTTCCTGTTGAATCGTTGCTTGTAAAACATGCAACATACGTAACATTTAACTGTCTTTAGGAAACAGATTACTACTATTTGATTCAAGGAATGCGTCACTACTAGTTCCTTCATCAAATCTTTCTATGCCTTTACACAAGTTCACTGGCTCGCCAAGATACACCCAATCTGTGTAGGGGAGCATATTCCATTCGTTAATAAATGTCTCTCCACACCCAGTAATGAGTCCCAATTGAAGGTCATACTTTTCTTACATGGACATCTTATCCATGTATACTCATCAACGTGATACTTGACAACTTTTAGAAATCAGAAAACTCTCTATCTATACTCAACCACCTATAACTTATTCCTCAGTTTTATCCAACTCTTGTCCATCGACGAAGACTTAGAACATACATACATGAAAGTATTCTTACATTTCATTCTCTTAAATGCTAAATTTTATCAACGAATAAGTCACACCTCACAATTAAGTATCCAAGTTCCTTCCCAAACTATAAAAACTTCTTCCAAAGCATACGACTTTCTAGATGTAGATGATTATATCATACATATGGATCTTATATACATGGTATAATGAAGTACCACATGAGTGGATATATAGAAATCCAAATCTGCCGAATCACTCATGTTATGATCTTCTACATCCTAGGTCTTCCTGTTCCTTCATTTGGCTTATGTTCTTCATGTAGCATTCAGACTGAATGACTCTATGAAATTACGTCGATACTTCCACATATTACAGGTAACGTAGGAGACATCTCTATTTTTCCCTCGTGAATCCTTAAAATTACCACTGCTTAACTTTCAATTTGCCTCTGACGATCAAATGAAATGTGAATAACCTTCCTCCTCTCTTTGAAACAAGGGACGCTTCTGATTTTTGTTTGTGCTTGAAACAATTTAGTCTTCTCCATATTACTATATCTCTAAAGTCAATAATTTTATATGAGGAACTACTGAACTCAATCACTTCTTGTCATTACTCTTTAGTTTTCTGTGAAGGTCTATCTTGTAGAGGTACTCAAATTGGATCAGTGATCGGTTTCAAGGTTTCATTGTAAACGTAATTGGTTACTTCTAATTACGTAAATTAATAGTTCAAACAACACTCAAAGGTAGGGCATTTCCAAAATGTTTGAAGTCAGCTTGTCGTAAATCCTTCAACCGTCTTCTCTACTTGGCCTAAACGTCTGATCTTGGAAGATGAGATTTTTAAAACGTAAGTCTAAAAGACTTAGTGAGGTTTTATTAAATCCTTTTCGTTTTTCCCTTTGATAAATCCTTTTCACCAAATCATAATTAATTACCAACACAAATCAATTTATCAATAAACACTTATTTTGTGAAACATATCAAAATGCATATATTCATTTTTATTATAAAATTTGATCAACTTGCGAATTACATCAACACTCGTTTCGCAAAACACATTAGTCAATCATTCCTTTCACTAAGAATCCCGAATTGTTCACTACGTTTGGTCTCATTACCTCGCGGTTAGACCACTGCATCAACAACATTCGAGAACATACAGTTTCATCATTGTTGCTCAGGCCGCTAAGGTTTATACGCTCCTTTCAACGCATAAGCCAACTTCTTATCACCATGTAGTCCCGTACACCCCATGGTGCAGTCTTGACTCTTTATGTGTACATAAAAGTTAGCATCATCTCAAGGAAACAATTAATGGTTTGAAAACCATTTATAGTATTGAAGTTATAATCATCAAATCAAGCTTTAACAAATCATGCTTGAAAACATATAAACTTTTCATAGAAATCTCTTTTAAAACACTTCGCACTTGAATTTTTCTTTCAAATCAGTGAAGAGTAGTCATAATAAGTTTTTAACATAAATTCATTCGAGAGAAAACACTCACAAAACTTTGAAAGAAAAGCACTCACCACACTTTACCAAAGATCCTCCTCTTTCTTCACTATTTACGGAGCCTTTTCGCGAAACAACCACAACACCTTTTCTTCTTCTCGCCAAAGCAAAACAACAACATTTTAGTTTAGTTTTTTTTAATTTCTTTTTTTTTTTGCTTACTTAATGATCAAGTCCTTTATTTATAGAGCCATTAAACTAACTTAGTCGTGCTTAAGCTCTTCTCAGTTCACCAGCTCTTGCTTAAAACTTTACATGTGTAATGTGACACCCCAACCGTACTGTGACGATAATGCCAAAGTAATAGGAATAGCATGCAAGTTTGTTACAACCTTAAAATTTTCTTATCGTAAAATCTTATTCTCAACTCCTTTTAAACTATCAACAAAACTCAAAACGCAATGGTGGTAAACCTAAACGGCAAGTAAAATAAATACATACCAAAATATATATTTTATTAATAACATTTATTTGATACATAATCACAACACTTTGACCAAATAACTAATGCTTAACTATTTCCAAAACGTATGGAGTCATCTCGCCGCAAATGCTTCAACCTTCTTCTCTACTTGGCCTAAATGCTTGATCTTGGAAGATGGGAATTTTAAAAAATAAGTCTAAATGACTGTTGGGATAAATTTTGACTTGTTTAACAATAGCATACTCTCAATTTTTATCATACATATTTTCACTATTTTTATATTTTTAATACAGAATATGAAAGTAGACTTCAAAATGAACTCCACGACATAAAAATCACTCAAATTGAAGTTCAAACGAAAGAGAACGGGCAAATTCAACATAAAGGGGCATTTTGGTAAATATTGAAGAAGAGGGACACGCGTCAGCTCCTCATACGCGCGTGCCCATTCTCGAAGTCACGGGTTTGAATCTCTCTTCACGCGAATAATTACCACCTATTTCCTTCAATCCGTGTCTCATCAATCGGACGGCTGTCCGCGTGCCACGTCGCGATCCTAGCGCGCGCCCCCCCTCAGCCACCCAAGTTCGAATCCCAGC
>JBBPDI010093948.1:0-11638 GCA_037974545.1 Cucumis variabilis | reverse complement strand
ATTAATTAATGCAAGATTAATTGATTTGCTTGCTTGTGTACAAAAATTGCATGAATCTTGATTTCTTTCTCCCAATTAGAGAATTGTCTAATGCTTAACTTTGAATTTCAATTGTTCTTGGTAATTCTTGGAACTAAATTACATGTTTTCTTGTGCACAAATTAAATTTTCTTTAGTTCCTTGGATGCAAAATTATCATTTGATTTACCTTGTAATTTTCCTTAACGAACAAATATGGGTTTAGTTAGCATTGCAAGAATTAAACTAAACCCTTTGAATTTCATTACATTTCTTTGAAATTTTGATTAAAGAATTCCTTACAAGATCAAGCAATTTCAATTTCAACCTTATCAAGCAATTTGATCTTGCAAGGAAATCTTGAATTAAATTCTCTTCTTGATTAAGGCATAATTCATTCTTCATTACCGTCTTTTATTCAATGATAAGGTTGGATCCATACCTAAGCCCATACCTTACTTATCATATAGAATTTCAATCTCTAATATCCCTTTTTCTTTTCTTTGTGAACCAAATTGCACACTAAATTTTTCTTCTCCCCTTATTATTTTCCATGCTTTTCTTTTCTCTTTTGTTGCTAATCTCAATTATTTTTAAGCATTGCATTCAACAAATTTTCATCCTATACTTCCTTGGGTTCGACACCCACGCTTGCACCTAGCTACAGTAAAACCGGGCGTAAAATACAAAAATTCTTTTGTCAAGATGGTTAGGTAAGTATCCCTCACAACTATTTTAAATTTTCTAATACACACAACCTTGCCTATATACCTTGCATAATCTTTTACCTTTTTGCATATCAATTCACATCTTGTCATCATGTAATTTTTTTGATTTTTTCATCAATTAATATCTTGATTTCTTGATTTTAATTTTTGATTAATTTTACCAATTATGCTTTGTATGCGATATACATCTCTCAAGAAATAAAAAATTTAATTTCCCTCATTAATTATTGATTCAATTCTTGATTGAGATTGTTTGATCACTTTAGTTTTCCTACGATTTGAATTCAATTTACATTTTCTATCTTGCACAACTCAAATAGTTGTCTTGAATGCAAATTGTGATTAAATCAAAATCATGCAATGTGACTCAATTTTTGTGAAATTAAAGGAATCTCTTGGCTTAATAATTAGGCAATCCTATTATTTTGTCAATTTTCTTGGAAAGACGATCTTGTCCTAATTAATGCATAATTGAAGCAATTTTCACTATGCATTAATTTTGAAGATAGGCAATCTTGATCAATTTAATTTTTGCAAGTTAAGCAATTTAAATATTAAATTAAAAAGATCAAGAACACTTTAATTTTTCTAAATCTTTTTCTTGAATCTTGATTAATCTTTTTCTTTTTTTTTCTTGGATAAAGAATTCCCTTAATTCCCAATGTCTGTTACCTCTTTTTAATCATTTGGTGAGTCTTTACATATTATTGATTTTGAGTTAAAAATTTAATACAATTTTTTTTCCAATTTCCTTAAACACAATTTCTTTAATATTCTTGTAATATCTTTTAATGTTTTTTTTAGTAATTCTAACCATTCTCTTAAGTGAATTTCAAAATCAACTCTACCCTTCCAGTCCCTTGGGTACAATCCTCTACTTTCGCTTTCTACGGTAAAGAGTAAAGTTTCTTATAAATTATTTTTTTATTGGAGCTAACGGTAAGAATTTTCCTTACTTGAACTATCTCTTTCAAGTTGCAACTTGAGATTAATTTTGTTTCTTTTGATTGATTTTGTTGTATACTTAATACACTAAGACGACCTTATCGATTTTCATAACATTTTGCACACACATTAGTCTCCATAAAAAATGACACCGTTGTCAGGGAATGACACCACATAGTTACTTTCTTGAAGTTTTGCTTTTTTTTGTCAGGAATTTTTAGAAAGCATTCTACATTTGTAGCTTTTCTTGATAAAAAAAGGGAGCACACAATGAAACATGATACTTTAGAATCATTAGAGTCGTTAGAGACATTAGGAGAGCATAATAAATTCAATGACCTTATTGATCAAGCAACTTTAGAATATGTTAAAAATAAATTTGCTAAGAACAAACTTAGTGATGATGATCTCTCTATCTTCCTTGACTTTGTTGCTAGTGTAAATGATGAGCATGTTTTGGTTGATAATCTTGCAACAAATGAACAACATGTTCTAGATAATGATTTTGCATCTAGTAATGATTATGTTCTAGGAAGAAACATTAACGATGATGCTGAACATATTTTCAAAAGCATGGGCATTGAAAAAGATCATGACACAAGCATCCACAATAAAATTTTTGGAAAGGAGAATGATTTAGAAAATGGTTCTGGTGAAGTTTCTTAAAGAAATGTGAGAATTCCAATACTAACGAGCTTATTTTACCTTTGCAGGAAAGTGGGATAGAACTAAACGTTCTCCCTTCTCACTTCAAATATGTGTTCTTGGGAGAAAAGAACACATATCCAGAAGCAAAGTTGCTTGAAACCTTGGAAAGACATAGGCAAGCCATTGGTTGGAGTCTTAAAGAATTTCGGCATGAAGTCAATTGATATCATTCTCCTTATGAATAACACCAGTTGATCCTGACTTATGAACTTTTTGTAATGCTAAAAAACTTGAGTAAATTAAAAACTTATGCAATGGATACAACGATAAACACATTTGAAACAAACTTCTTTACATTAGTTAAAAATAAGTTTAGGCTAAACGTTATTTCTTTAGAAACAACACATTAACCCAAAAGAAATATTTTAACTAATCTAACCCGAAACAAAACTTATGTACATGACATATAGAGATCTAAAACTGACCACAACAATAGAACTATAAACATAAGCTCCATCTACCACTTTTGTCTTCTAGTGAATCTCTTCTTGAGTTCTAAGATGGTCTTCTCGCCTAACTTTTGCATGAGTTCCTCTGCGATTCGCCAGCTTCTTCTTTTGTTATTAATTATGCGTTTAGACACTAAAAGAAAACTAAAGCAGGCATAACGCTTATGTAAAGTATATTTGTAAATATTTATGCATTTACAACAAAAGCTACTCGTTTTAACACACTTATCATACATTTTGGTTTCATTATTCTACCTAAAAGGCCATATTAACTTGTATTTCTACAAGTTAATTATCACACCCCGAAATTTAGGATAATGCTTGTCCTCAAGCATCACTCCGTATCATGCTTTTCCTCAAGCACAATTCCTTCTTAAAGACTTACCTTTCTCCTTGTGCTTCTAAACTTCTTAAAATGCAGTGAAGTCTTATTCGTTATTTAGGGTTTACTTTCATCGTGTACTTCTCATAATGAAGATATTTTTTGGTTTAAAATGTGGCAAGCTTAATACTCAAAATATCCTTGTTCATTCTCTAGAAGAAATCTTATTTTCAAATTCAAAAATGGCTAAAGTTTCTAAAAAGTTTAGAATCCTTTTATGTGGCAAAAGAATGCTTTTTATTTACTTATATACTTGTAGTTTGGCTTGAGTGGAAAATCTTACTAGTTTAGGAGTCTGTTCCTCTCCTCAACTATGCTCTTATCGTGTCTTATTACTTAACTCTCTAAATGTTTAATCTTTGAAGCTATACTTCTTATTTTTATGAGAGGAGGGTGACATACGAGTTGTTATTTTAATTGAATAAAAGAATACAAAAAATTTCAAAATTCTCATTTTGACATTGCTATAAATTTTGTTAAAATGCCTTGTTTTACAAGCCTTGGCAGGATTTCAGAATTTTCAAAAGCTTTAGCTCGGACTTTGTACACCCTTAAATTTAAAGGCGAGCAATGTCCTCATTGCTAAGATTGAATGATAAGATTATTTGCAGAAAAGTTTTACAAAAGAGGTTTGAGGTGAAGCTTACTTGTCTAATAAACTACATAAATGTTTCCTAAATAAGTTTTCTTAACAAGTTAGACGTCTGAATAACAAATGACACTTTACTTTTTGCACATTATTTCATTGAATTTATCATTCAAACACTAAGACAAATTAAAGTACTAAAATGCTAGAAGCCAAACTTGCAACAAGAAAAACCAAATGTAAGAAAATTGTGTCAAAATTATGTACTTGTATCGTAAATAGCAAATTACAGAAAAATATAATTTACATAAGAATAAAAATTAAACTTTACAGAATAATGAAAAACTACAAAACTGAACTTTCCCCTTTTGGGCTGTGGCAGAGGAGGTGAAGGTTGTTGTGGAGGTGGTTCTGTTGGTGGTTGTGGTTGATATGGTGGTGGAGATTGTTGATGCCTCCTTGCTCTAACCGTCGAATCAAAACGTGTAAGGGGTTGTACTAAGTTTAGCGGAACGTGAGGCTTCAGATTGTGATACACACTAACAAATGTTGATACCTAAATAGAGCAGTGAATTGTGTATCACATCTTTTTGCCAATACTTCAACCAGGCCAGTCAACGTTTCATTTTATTCCCATATGCTTGATTTTGGTCCCTTAACGCTTTGTTCTGTGCCCTAATTGCCTTGTTTTGTTCATGGATACCAAGAAGTTGTAGTTGGAGCTTTTCTCTTTGTGTTTTGAGCTCTATTGTTTCTCCTTCAAGTTGTGTCATTCGTGTCTCATTATTTGTATTTACGTTGTATATTTTTAGTTCCACATCACTTAACTGCTTCTGACTTCGAAATTTCATTTCTTGCAAGTTGCTTTGGTACTGGATTTAATCTTTGAATCCTCTCTTCATTAGTTTACAAATGTCATGATCCATATATTTGATGAGATAATCCTCATTCACAAAATTTTCGTCCATTTCTCTCACTACCTCTTTTGGATTGGCATTTTTTTAGGAAGGCTCTATGATTTGTTTTGGGAGTGAGGGGAGATTTATCTCGCCATCTACTTTAGGGTCAGTTTCCTTTTCCCTTTGGAGTAAGTCATTAACAACCTACTCTTGGACGTCTTTTCTTAGGGATAACTTGGGGTTGTCTGCCCTACCTTCTTGGTCCTTAAACATGTCATTAATAAACGTGGTAGAGTCACAAATGGAATTCTGAAAAATTTCTTAGTTGAATTCTTCGAGGTTCAGAGGTTTGGTTTGGCTGGTTGGGTTAGCAACAAGAGGTAGAAGATTTTTCTCTTGTCGCGGAGGTATTGGAGTTCCTTCAATATTTTGTATAATAGCAACATGACTCTTATTTACATCTATCTTGTTGGGTGAAGAAAGAATGTTTTGAATTTTTTGGGAGGAAGTAGGTGATTTGGATATTGAGGGTTGGTCTTTTTGGATTCGAAGGGAGGGGCTTGGCGTTTTGGACTTTTTGGGATTTTGTTGGCATTGGAAGATTTAGATTTAAGGGTTGAGATTAGGCCAGTGGACTTTGTTTTCTTCTTGGGACTTGGTGACAAGTTGTCCTTAGAGTCCTTGGCCTTAGAGGATTGTTAGAGCAAATATTAACCCATTTACATGTAGCTTATTCTTAATTCATATCATGCATATCTTTATTATTTCGATAGTTTTGTGCAGAATGTAAAAGTAGACTTCAATACGAACTCAATGCAATGAAAATCACATAAAACGAAGTTCAAATGAAGGAGAATAGGCAAATTGAACATTAAGGGCATTTTGGTAAATCTCAAAAAGGCCTTGCCATGCATCATCAGTCCACACGTGCGCTAAGCCCTGAGGTCGTTAGTTTAAACCACATGAAAAGCACTTACTTTTTAGATTTTCAACATCGAAACGACATCGTTTCGCTTCACTCTGCGCGTGCGTCTATCAGATCGCTGGTTCGAATCCCACATAATGCGGATTAAAATCAAAAATTTCATATTCCATCTGTGCACGCCTTTCCACTCTGCACATGACACATGTCAACCTTTGGTCATCCGTGCCTTTCACACGTCCAAAGTTCGATCCCCAGCTGGGTTGATTTCATTTTTTTTCTTTATTTTTCTCAATGGCAAACTTGTAATTATTTACCAACTTTTTAAAAATCTCCCAATTTCCATAAAAAATGAAGCCCGTGCATCTCCAAGATGTTGAGTTCGAGTCCAATTAATAGTTATTTCCCATATTTTCTATATAAGGCCTTCATTACTCCTAATTTCACAATGAATTCACCATTTTCTCCCAAATTAACTCTAAATTCTCCTAAAATTCTCTCAAATTTCAGAAATTGCTCCTCTAGTTTGCCATTTTTTCTTCTTTAAATTAATTTTTTGAATTCCTCATTGATGGAGAGGTAATTACCAAGAGGTAAGTGAGCTCAGGGTTAATCAATTATTTGAGAATTCTCTTCTTTAATTTTTCCTTATAATTATGTATAATTGAATTCTTGATTATCTTGTAGTTTTTGTTGAATCCGTAATTTTCTTGTTTTAAGAATAATCCATTGTTCAACTACAAGCATTCTTGTCAATTTAATTCTTGATATTGTTCTTGATTTCATGTTTTGTATGCAAGATACTTTGGGTATGAAAATTAATGCAAGATTAATTAGATTACCTTTGTCTACACAAAAACTCAATTTAATTTTTGTTTGCATTATATCAAATATTTAAATTGATTAATGCTAGATGAATCTCCCTTGTTCTTTGCAATCTTTGAATGTAATTGCATCAATTTTGTTGTGCACAATTAATTCCAATTAATTCATTGATTGGAAATTTATGAAAGATACTTTCATCTTCTTTAAAGAACAAGATTGGGCATTAGTTATTTTTTACAAGAACAAAAACTAATTCCTTGTGATGATTATCCATTTTCTTGAAATCTTGATCAAAATTCTAACAATATCAAGCAAGATGATCTTGCAAGAATCTTGATCAAGAACCCCCTTTTAATTGAGCACAAATAATTTCATAATGCCCTTTAATTCAATGATAAGAATTGATTAGTACCCTTTGCCCACTCCCTTATTTTTCTCATTGAGTTTCAATTTTTACTTCCTTTTTCTTGTGAATTGACTTTACATTTTAATCACCTTTGATTCTTGGTTCTACTTGAATTTCCACTCTCTTCGATGCTTTTCTTTTTGCTACTAACATCATTTGTTTGAAGCTTTAATTCAAGAATCTTTACTTAGACACCACTCTCTTGGGTTTGACACCCGTACTTCCACCAAACTATGGTAAGATTAAGGGTAAAATACAAATTACTTTTGTCGAGGCGAATTTAGGTAAGTACCCTTACCAATAAATTTCATTTGCAAACATATTTGTGCTTCATTGTAATGACCTTGCCTATACTTACTTTGAACTGTATTGATTTTATTCACTTGACAATAATTTTTTTTTCTTTGATCCCGAGGCCTCCTCCTCGTCTTGCAAGCATTTAAGTGGGACATTATCTTTCTCATCTTCTTTTTCATCATTATTGCTATTCACCCATTCATCCTCTTCTTTACCACCTTTCTTGATTTTGAGGCGTTTTGAATTTGCTTTGTTCTTGTGAATAGTGATGACACGGGGGCGAGTTGAGGGCGTTCATACCCCATCTTTCACCTCTACTTAAGGAAGTTTATCTAATGTTGGACATGCCTTTAAGCATAATCTTTCTACCAATGTGGGAAGGGTCTTGCTCCCCGAGGATGCTTGACCTAAGTAATGATGTGCTTGGACTCTGATTGGTTGTCGTGTTTTGTTAACCAATGACGCCAAAAACTTAAGTGGGATGATGCGTAAGTTAACTTAGAACTTAAGGAGTTAACTAAGTGCATAATTAATTCTATGTGATAAGTCATTGGTCATGATCACTGTATGCGAAGTACTTACTATATACCTCTTTATCGCGTAACTGCTAAGTCCTTGTTGAGTATAAGTTTTCCTACTGCTTACCCAAGTATAAACGAAGTAATAGGTTTATCTGGGTGATCCAAAGTCGAACATAGGAAATTGCTAACAAAACTTAGTTTTAAGAATCTACGCATCAATTAGGCAGTATAAAAGCATTAATCAAATAAAGTAGAAAAGAATCAGAACAAGGATTAAAAATACTTATTTATGTCTAGAGAATCTGTAAAGGAGAATAAAAGGATGTAAGATGGAGATGTAGACAAACTTGTATATGAGAAAAAGGTGAAGGAAGGTCTATATATTATTAGACGATTAAGCAATGTGAGAGCTTCAATGCAATATAACTTGCTTAACCAACTCATGATTAAAGCGAGCTTCTCTTGAAGTCTTTATACGTTACACTTGCTTACCTTTCGGGATACAAATGACTGCGCTTGATTAGGCATGATATATCTAGAAGAATTCACTTATAATACTTATAGAACTTCGTGAGTAAGACCAACAACCTCTTGGTGCCTAACGTTCACACTTGTTCATCTTTCGAGACACAAATGATGGAAGTTATCTTACAAAGTAGAGTTTGTCTCCAAACTCCTCTTTACGCACGTTAGCCTTTATCCTTGCTACTTGCCCTCTTGGGTAGTTGACAATATACGTTGGCCAAGCGATCACTCAACTAACGCAATAAGAATTATAAGTTAACCTTCTTATCAAGAACTTATCACAAACCTAACTACTAATAACACATTGAGAAGTAAGAAGTCAAGAGATGATGGATTGAAAAGGTATAAACATGTAACATATATAAAGAATGCAAGCCTTAGGCCATTGTACAATATGAACAACATATATTACAAAGAAATATAAAAATGGGGAGAAAAGAGAATGGAAAATATTACAATTTAAGGGACAGCGAGAGTATGGATTCTTCCCTACTTAAGAGCCAAGCTCTCACTTGTACAACTGATTGGAGTGGAAGAAGAAAACTTTTACAGACAGCAGAAAGGCTATTCCTTTCTACCACTCTCCAGGGATTGACCTATTCATGCCTTTTTGTGGTCCATTCATACCCCCTTTCTTTAGTGAAAAATGAGACTTTTTGTTGGAAAAAATATTGATCCGTTTAAAGATAGTACTATTCTTAATCCTTGTCATCCATTTGTTCATTATTTTTATATTTTTATGCAGAATACAAAAGTACACTCTGATACGAACAAATGACACGCGCACGCCCAACTCTCACGTCTTCGGTTCGAACCTTACCAGATGCACATTTATTTCCAGATTTCCTAAGGCAATACGTTGTTTTGCCTTATTCGTGAGCGCATCCCTCAGATTGTCAGTTTGAGACTCATCCAACGCATGATTTAATCTAGATTTAACAAAGCCAAAGGAAATCATTTTGACCCTTATCCTCGTCCATACATGTCTTAAATCCACGTCTTCAGCTGATCCACCTCTCTCTGTGTGCCACGTGGTGCAAACTCCTTGTACGCCCTTCAGCCACGTGTTCGAGTCCTACCTAACGTATTTTCATTTTTTCCTTCACTATGGCAAATTCATAAGTATTTGCCAAATTTCCAAAATTTCTCCATTTTTTCTATCGATTTCACACTGGAATGGGCCTCAAAATCATTATTTCAAGCCCGTTTGAGATAAACTTCCATTATTTCCTATAAATACCCCTAATTACTCATTCAATTCACTATTCCCTCCAAAATTACTCCAAATTTTCTCTCAATTTCCAAATTCCTTAGCCTCATTCTGCCATTTTTTCTCCATTAATAAATTTTCCAGAATTCTTAAAGACGCAGGCTAATGTTTTAGGTAAAGTAGGCTTAGGTGGTTCTAATCTTTGAGAATTTCCTTTCTTTGATTTTTTATTGTAATTAGGGTTTGATTCATCTTTAACCTTAATGTAATTTTTGTTATAATCATGATTCATTTGTATCAAGAATTAGATCTTTGAATCTTTGTAATTCTTGATTTTTGATTCTTAATTCTTGATTTTTGATTTTTTTATTGAATCTTTGTAAGCAATTTGCCTAAGTGTATCAATTAGTGCAAGATTAATTGAATCACTTATATCTATACAAAAATTCTCTTGATTCTTGATTGTGTCTCTCCCATTCTTGAAATTGTTTGATGCTTTATGGATTTCAATTGTTCTTAGTCAACTCTTGGAATTAAATTGTAAACCTTTTTAGTGCACCAATTAATTCTCATTTAATTCCTTGGTTGCAAAATTATGAATGATCTATCTTGTAATTTTCTTTGAAGAACAATTGGGGGTTTATTTAAGATTGCAAGAATTAAATTAATCCCTATGAAATTCATCTCTTTTCTTGAATTTTGATTCAAAATTCCTCCAAGATCAAGCAATTTCATCTTGTGAGAAATCTTGAATAAAAAATCCCTTCTTAATTAAGCATGATTCAACTTCCTTTACTATCTTTGATTCAATGATAAAATTATATATCAATGCCTAAGCCTATTCCTCATTTGTCTTCTTGGAATTTAATCTTCAAATTTGTCATATTGTGAATTGCATTACAAGTCAAATTTTCCATTCCCATTCTCCCTTATGATTTCCCCCAAATTGTTTTCAATGCTTTTCTTTTCTTTTTGTTACTAATCTCATTCTTTTCAAGTATTACATTCAAGAAAACGTGTATCCTCGGGTTAGACACCCATCCTTGCACTTATCTACGGTAAAAGTCAAGAGTAAACTACAAATAACTTTTTTGTCAAGGCGACTTAGGTAAGTACCCTTCGCAACCACTTTAATTTTCGAATATACGTGCGTTGATAACAACCTTGCCTATATACATTGCATAGTTATTTTCTTTTATGCATATGAATCCACTATATCCCTTTTTATAGGTAGCTTTTGGCAAGAAATGTAACGCCCTGAATTCTAAGGTATTTGATTTAATTAAATTACCTGAGTATTAGAGTTTTTAAATTTTTTTGGGCATTATTTTATTATACTTGGGTGGAAGAGAAAATTTTCTAAGGAGAAGGAAAGAATTGAATGAGGAAAAAAAAAAGAAAGAAAGAAAAGGAAAAGGGGGAAAAATATTCCCTCTCTCGCCCCCCCCCCCCCTTACCTTATTCTTCCTTTCTTTTCTCTTTTTACCCTAGCACCATAGCCGTCCGCTGCCCTTCTCCAATCTCCCTCTTATTTTTCTGTCTCGACCGATCACTAAATGTCGCACGCCTCCTGTCACCGAGCATTAGTTGTTGAGGCCGAAACGATCCGCTGCGGTAACCCTCCAACCAGTTTGCTCTATCATGACCCTCTGTCTCCGTCCACTCCGGTTTATGAAGTTTGACGTCCCTTACACCGCATGACGTTCAAACTGATCTGTGTCACCGTCCCAAAGTTTGCAAAGCTCGACGTTAAGCACAAGTCATTCCGATTGCAAGGGGTGCATCTGCAAAGCCATCGTCGTGGCTTCAACCGTTGTTCGAATTATTGACAACCGCGTCTTCCTTTGCCAATCATGAAGCGCCACCGCATGACACCCTACCTTTCAGCCATGAGTTTCAAGCTGGCCCATGCTCCTGTACACTGTTTCATTTTGCTTCGTTTGACGCTGCCTCTGTTTTATCGTGAACCGATAAAGTGTTGTTGGTAAAACTTAAATTATGGATTCATAGTTGTTTCATAATTAATTCAAGTGATATTGTTGGATTAATCGTTGGTTTGTTGTGCAATCATTGAAGGTATCCGAGGTAGCGCCGAAGGACTGACCGCAGAGGTTAGGCGCAAAACTAAGGCCAGGGATCTTGTAAGCAGTATGAATCATATATATTTTGGACGACCGACGGAGCCCGTAGAAGGAGGCGCAAAGAATATTGCGTGAT
>JBBPDI010093942.1:0-11641 GCA_037974545.1 Cucumis variabilis | reverse complement strand
GTAAGTACCCCTCACAACTATTTTAATTTTCTAATGTACACGACCTTGCCTATATACCTTGCATAATCTTTTACCTTCTTGCATATCAATTCACATCTTGTCACCTATGCTTCACCTTGCCATCGTGCAATCTACTTCTCCACCAAACATGGTTCTCATGAAGATAACGTCGATGTCCTATAAAAGATATTTTCTCTCTTATCCCGAAGGACGATCTATCTTTCATACATATGGAACATACCTGATACCCTTTGGTACTTCACCCCGATAAATCACCATACGTTAAAAAGTCATTTATCATCCACAACAAGGCTGCATAAAACTGAAAGAAATTACTGGTAATGAATCATACATATGCACCCCAAAAGTCCATAACTCTTTTAAGTTCCTCAATCAAGGGTCTAAGGTAAACATTAATTTCCCTATCAGGAGATCATTTTGGACTAGGAATGAGCAATGTCATGAAAAAAATTGACTCTTTCATGCATTTTCAGAGTGACAAATTGTAAGGAATTAACACCACAGGTTACATACTGTACGAGGTACTCATATGACCGAACAGATTAAAACCATCTGATGCTAACCCCAGACGAATGTTCCGTACATCTGCAGCGAAATTAGGAAATTCAGAATCAAAATATTTCCACCCATCCACATCGGCTGGATGTCTCAAGACATTATTTGTTTAAACACTTTTGTCATGGTGCCATCTCATGTCAGAGGATTCTTCTTGTGAAACAAATAAGCGTTGTAATCTCGGTATCAAAGGAAAGTGACGTAATACCTTATGCAGAATTTTTTCCCTCTTTTATTAGGATTAACCTTGTAGCGAGACTCACTGCAAGTTGGACAAAATTGTAAATCCTCAAACCCCTTCCAATATAAGACACAACTGTACTTACAAGCATTAATAATTTTATATCCCAGCCCCAAGTCACGCAATTTTCGTTTAGCTTCACAGAATGAACTAGGAACATTGGTACCACACATTGGAAACCCACTTTTGATTAAGTCTAACATAATGTCAAATGACTTATTACTCCAACCGTTTAAAACTTTTATGTGCATCATCTTAACCAAAAACTTCAGGGAACAATATTCAGAACATTGGGGTATAACTCACTACGAGCTTCATTCAATAAGTCATGAAATATGTTTGATTGGAGCTACCAAATCGGAGCTTCATTCAATAAGTCATGAAATATGTTCTATATCTACCCCAATCGGAGCTTCTGTTTTTCATTCGTGTTTAATTGGAGCTTTTAAATCGTTAAGAATATCAAACATTTCATCTTTTTCATCAAAAGGGTTACTACTAGTTCTTTCATCAAAAGGGTTACCACTGATTTCTTTATCAAACCTTTCAATACCTCTATGGAAGTTCACTGGATCTCCATGATACAACAATTCTGTATAGAAGGGACATATTCCGATGGTTAATAGATGTCGCTCCACACCCTCTAATGAATACCAATTTAAGTTCATACATCTCTTACATGGACACTTTATTCGTTTCTAAGCATCAACATGAAACTTGGCAATCTCTAAAAATTGGGACACACCCTCACTATACTCAACTGATAACTTATTCCTAACTTTCATCTAACTCTTGTCCATCGTTAAAGACCTAAAACATAAATATGTTTTATCATTAGTCCTATATTTCAGATCCCTATCAAATCCTAAACTTAATTACTCCATGAATAACATATGCCAAATCTCCCCTCTTTTTTAACTGAAGCTAAGTTCAAACTACAAAAGGCTACCAGAACTGCAGGATAGCCAAAACAGACTAACCAAATACCCTACTATATCTACTAGCAGGATAGTCATTGTTGTACCCCTCATAATATAAATACAACAATATTCAGTACTCAGCAATACAATTTCATCAACTAAATAAACATAGAATTCAAAGCGTCCCCCTTCCCTTTCCCTTCCTTTTTTCTCTTTTTTTTTCCTACACAATATTAATTTTTTCATTTTCTTAAATATACCATGTTATACTATTTCTCTCAAATTTAACTTATTTGAACTCTTCAATTTTCTTAACCTACTTAATTTGCACATTTCATTACAATTACATATATGAAAAATTTATAAAACAGAAATATGCAAGATCAATTCCTTAATCAAACACCCAATTTGTAAATCCCGAACCAAAACATAATTCAAAATCCTATTCCTAAAATAAAAACTAATTCAAAACCTTAATTTCTAATTTAAAATCATAATTTGTATTGTAAATAAAACAAAAACCACATCAAACTAATATATACCGATATGCGAGTTCCAACTGTTTACCTCCAACCATACCTTGCTTGAATATCCCATATGCATAGAATGATAGTAAGGATAGTATAGCAAGTGTCCAAATCAGTGTGAAAAGAAATTCGCTTGAAAAATGGGAGTCTAAGTGGCAAAGGGAAGTGGAAGGGGAAAATCGAGTCGAAATTGCATGTTTACCGAGACGAGTGGTAAACATGTAGAGTTTTGAAGGCAAAGTCTAAATCTAGCCATTCAACGAAACCAAAAGGGGAAACACATTTGTTTCGGAGGCAATGCGGTGAGCCAAGCCTTCAAAGAAACGTTGAAGAATGAAGAGTGAGAGAGAAAGGAATATTATAGGAAGAGGGGGTTTTCTCCCCGCAAGAAAACGAAGGCCAAAGAACAACCAGAAGAGGTTAAAGATGAGTTGAGGGAAAAATGAGGGTTTATTTTTCCCGACCATTAAACCAAAAACAACGTGGTTAAAGACGATTCAAGAGACAACGGGATGATTTCGTATGAAAATCGAGAAAGGATGAAACAGGTTGATGAAAGGCAAAGTGGGTTTTGAGGAGAGGTTGAAGATGAGTAGAGAAAGGATGAAGATGAGTTAAGATGGAGAATACCGTACGAAGTCGTGAAGGATTGAGACGGGAAGATGATGGATTAAGGGGCAAAAATGGAAGAATGAAAATCCTACTAAAGTTTCCTTAAAATAGGCCCTAAACGTGGGTTAGGGTTATTATAACCCAAGCCCACAATGATTATATGGGGCCCAAACACACCTTTAGTGTTCTATCTTGATGGGTTTAAGGTTAAAATTATAATGCAAGAATTTAGTTTGATCACGGGTCTTCGATGTACTTGATAACTTGTAGAAATACAAGTTATTATGGTCTTTTAGGTAGAATAATAAAGCCTTAACTCAAGAAAAAGAAAGAAAATGCGTAGCAAAATAGATAAAATAGGATAATTACATGTTACAAGTATTAAAAGAATAAAATTTCTATTTATCATGACTTTCATGTCTTGATGTAGGTTTTTTAGTGAAAGAAAGAAGAATAGCAAAGCGATAAATGTCAGGTGATAAGGTGCATGTCAACCAGGTGACAAATAAAATGATACTGGACGATCTACATCGCTAGAAGACAAGAATGGTTGGTGTGGATGTCAGAAATAGGACAAAAGAACGTTTGTAGCGCCACACAGTAATGCTAGAGAATTAATCATGTTCTTACTATGTTAAGTCCCATCAGTACTTGACTATAAATACAAGTTATCTCCTCTAAATAAAGTGTGTGAAATTGTGGAGAACAAGCTGCTTCTTTAGATACGTGTATGCAACGTTGGTTCATGATTAGTCATGTTAAGCTCCAAGTGTTTAACTTAGTGAGCGATTAGGATAAGATTATGCAATAAAAACAGCTTCCTACCT
Organism: Cucumis variabilis; assembly: GCA_037974545.1. Taxonomy (NCBI): domain Eukaryota; kingdom Viridiplantae; phylum Streptophyta; class Magnoliopsida; order Cucurbitales; family Cucurbitaceae; genus Cucumis; species Cucumis variabilis. The sequence continues at coordinate 7,938 of JBBPDI010093942.1, read as the reverse complement.
ATGCGTTGTTGATTTCCAAATAATAAACATGTAGTACAAGTTTTCCTATTGATTGTCCAAGTGTAAATGAAACAATAGGTTTAATAGGAAGCCTAGGGTCGAACACAGGAATTTTTTTTCAAATCTTTGTTATAAAGCTTACATCTCATCTAGGCTGTATACAATTTCTATACAGTATAAAGAAAAAGTATGTCTATGAGCTAAACTTAATATCTGCACTAGAGATTCTGTAAAAAGGTGGCATAGAATGGTGAGAATATGGAGAACAAACTAATTTGTGTTGAGAAAGTGTGAAGAAATATATCCGTGTTGTAAGGTGAGTAAGCTACGCGGTAGTCCTTGATGTGATAGAGATCAATTAATTATATTTTAATTAAGATGAACACCTCTCAGTGCCTTAAATGCCACACTTGCTCATCTTTCAGGTTGCAAATGATAAAGCTTGGTTAAGCGATACCTATCTAGAAGTTGTTACTTATAAGACTAATATTATCTCTCTTTTAAGGGTGGCAACCTCTAGGTGTTAAGTTACCACACTTGTTCTCCTTTCGAAACAAAATGATGGAGGTTTAATTGCCAAGATGGAGTTTGCTCCAAACTCCTTCCTGCATCCTTAGCTATGTTCTTGCTATTTATTCTCTAAGTAGTTCGCGACAAACACTAGTCAAGCGATGGAGTAAAGCTCAACTAACACTATAAACCTTATAAGTTAGACTTCTTATCCAGAACTTAGCACAAGCCTAAACTACTTATAACACTTTGACACTTTAACCTTATAAGTTAGACTTCTTATAACACTTTGACAAACGAATAGTAAAGACATAATGGATTGAAAACAAATAAAGTTGCAATATATTAAAGAATGTAGGCCTTTTGCTACTGTACATTGAACTTATACATTACAATGAAATAAGAAAATGGAAAGTAAGAAAGTTGAGTCAAGCCACAGAATGTCTAAGCATTCCTTGGCTCTTTTACAAGTTAAGGAGAAGAAAATGGTGGCTCTCTCTCTAGTTTTCTTTAAGCTTTGACTTATAGTTGTTCGGAAAAGAGGATAAAAATCTTTTACATAAGGTGAAAAGGCTAGTCCTTTCCGCCGGCTCTCATGGAGATTTCTAAGTTTTGGTCCATTCAGACCAGACAATGTACATGGTAGGAATGAAGTTCTTTATATAGACTACTTTTGACAAAAAATTTCTATTCTTCTTATTATGTCAGCACTGATTACAGTTCTTGTCAAGTCACATCAACTCCAACTATCATTCTTGTCTGCTAGCAAATCTTCATCATGTGATGATGTGGTTTCTAACCTAGGAATTTTAATCTCCAGACAAGGTTCCTATCACATACCTTTTGCATGCGCTCCTCTGTGATTCACTATCTCTTCTTTTCTTTAATACTGCAATGAAACACTTAAAACTGAGTAAAACAGGAATCAAGACTTATGCAAGTTGTATTCTCTTATATTTATGAATTTGAGACAGAAGCTACACGTTTTGACACGTTATCTTGCATTGTGGCTCCATTGTTCTACTTAAAAGGCCATAAGAACTTGTATTTCTACAAGTTATCACAAGCTCAACTTCATCCCTTACCTTTCTTCTCTACTTTAGGTGAGAACTTAGAGGTGAGTTATGAGGAATCCATACCCTCTTTTCCCCTCAATTGTAATAGGCAAATGTGAATCCAACTCTACTTGTATCTTGTATCTTTCACTTGTATTTTATTTTTACTTTGTGTTTGTAATTTGAACCTCGTGGTCAAAAGGCCTAAAATTTTTTTATGAATGCAAAATATTACCATTCTATACATCTTTAACTTTCTATAATATTAATTCTTTGTAATCATGATATAATGCAAAGTCTAAATAGTTAATATAGATTTTAGATGTTGGTATTATCTATGTTATTTGGTTTAGTGTTAACTCAATATATCATTCTTCTCGAAAGAATGAACGAAGTAATTGGTGTTGTCACTCAAAAGAGTAATGACTGGGACCTCACTAAGCAAGCGGTGAAGAAATCCTAGAAATATAATCTTATCACTAAATTTCTCATTTGTAGGAATCTGTCCTAAAATTTGTAGTTTGTAATCATATTCTATTCAATAAAGTTGTTATTGATCTTATAATCTTAAAGCCAATAAACTAAGTACTCGAGGCTATTATTGAGTAAACTTGAACTTTATGTAGAGACATAAACATAGATCAAATTCGAGTATATAGCTTAAATAGTTTATAGTATATAAATATGGTTGGGCACCTTATTCTGGAAACGCTAATGATGTGGTCCACTTTGTAGTTAGTATAAACGATGTGATCCTGAATTGTTCATGTAGAGACATGTGGAAGTGGGGGCATCCGATGTAAGGAGTTTACATAAGATTGGAACCATGAAATAGTTACTTTTAGGTGATAACACCATTTACTTTAATAAAAACGACTATTTCATACCCAATAAGCCTCCCATTTCAGGGGTAAGATCGAGTGGATAGCTAAGGATATAAAGTGCAAGACGGAATTCACTCCTACCCATTTTAGGGATAGTAGATAAGTTAATCTTAATCCTGAGCTAACTATGAACTTCTGTTCACATGGAATTATCATTAGATCTGTATAGGTGAGGGCAACTCAATGGTGCTAGCCCAATAAGCCTTCCATTTCAGGGGTAAGACCGGGTGGATAGCTAGGGACAAAAAGTGCAAGACGGAATTCACTCCTACCCATTTTAGGGACAGTAGATAGGTTCTTCCCTTAAGGACTGAATCCAAGTCTTGGACAATGGGTCCCACCCTCTCATTGGCCTGAGAGGGATTCATTTTATAGGTTGGACCTTAAACCAATTGTTTAATAGTGGATCAGTGGGACTTAAGAAGCAAGATGTAGTTCGAGAGTATAATGGTACTTTGACCTAACCAAGATTACAAACAACTTATGAAGGATTAACTTACTTATCATGGTTATATCACATGGACGCAAATATATCTATAGCGAGGGGAGTGCAACTACGAAATTTTGGTGGAATGACCCGTTAGTTAACAAAGGTTGATTAACTCGGTCTAAAAGAGTTTAGCCAGTTAATTTTGAATCGTTGAAGCTTGTGATCTATAGGTCCATTAGGTTCCCTTGCTAGCTTACAAGAAATCAACTTAGAACATTATGGTGAAATAATTCGAATTGTTCAAATTCGAATTAGGTAAAGAGAGAGAAACCGACGACTATATTTGATATAATCATCGATTATAAGTTTAAGAAAGAGCTTTGACAAACTTTATATTCAAATATGATTTGAATTTCAGAAAAAGGAATGCAGATTCATGCTCGAAAAGTTGAAATTAGTGAAGACAGACAAAATGGTAAAAAGTCAAAATGTTGACTTTAGACTTGAAAAAGTCAAACTTTGAATTTGATTTTAAATGTTAAATTACTATTTTCCCCTTAGATTAATTTAAATAATAACACTTTTTGAGATTTGAAAAGCTATAATAATGTGTATTTATAGACATTATCACTTATTATCGCGTTGGTGATAACGTGTATAAACATCTATTGTTATAGCCTCTTTTATTAGAAAATGAGGCCAAAATGCATAAGAAGAGAACCAAAACGTGCAACTTATATTGTAAATTCATAAATATTTAGAAATACATCTTACATAAGCATCATGCCTGTTTTATGTGATTTCCATATCTTAATGCAGGATGATTAGATAGAAAAAAACTAGTGAATTGCAAGAGATATCTCGCTCAAAGGCTACGCGATGGGAACTCATTTGACGACTAACACCTTTAGGCGAGGAACCAGATCATCACGTGAGGAAGATTCACTAAATGACAAGGATGATAGTTAAAGTTGATGTAATGTGACAAGGTTGCAATCGGTGCTAACATGCTTAGAGGAATATAAATATTTGCTGTTGAAAGTTCCTATAAAAGAACTCCTTATTCACCAAGGAAAGCACACATGAATGAGCCAAACAAGGCAGATATTTTAGGGGTCTTTATAAGCCAAGGTTTAGAGAGAAGGACAGAAAGGAGTAGCCTTTCCACTGGCTGTAAAGAGTTTCTTCTTCTTCTTCGGTCATACTGTAAATGAAAGCTTAAAGTCTAAACGAAAAGAAGTTCATCTTCTCATTTCCCCTAACTTGTATTCATCTTCATTCTCTTTTTCTTTAATTTTTACATTTCTTTGTAATATATGTTGTTCATATTGTACAAGGGTCGAAGGCCTACATTCTTTAATATATATATTACATGTTTACACCACTTCAATCTATGGTTTCTTGGCTTTTCACTTGTCAATGTGTTATTGGTAGTTACATTTGCAATAAGTTCTTGATAAGAAGTTTTACTTATAATTCTTATCGCATTAGTTGAGCTAATCTCATCACTTGGTCAGCATTAGTAGCCAACTACCCAAGAGGGTAGGTAGCAAGGACATGACTAATGCGAGCAAGGGAGAATCTCCTTTCCCTTTGCAAGATAACTTTCATCTTTTGTAGCCCAAGAGATGAACGAGTGTGGATACTAGGCGTCGAAGGCCTACATTTTTAAATATATATATTACATGTTTACACCACTTTAATCTATGGTTTCTTGGCTTTTCACTTATCAATGTGTTATTGGTAGTTATATTTGCAATAAGTTCTTGATGAGAAGTTTTACTTATAATTCTTATCGCATTAGTTGAGCTAATCTCATCACTTAGCCAGCGTCAGTCGCCAACTACCCAAGAAGGTAGGTAGCAAGGACATGACTAACCCAAGCAAGGGAGAATCTCCTCTCCTTTTTGCGAGATAACTTTCATCATTTGTAGCCCGAGAGATGAACGAGTGTGGATAATAGGCGTCAAGAGGTTGTTGTCCTTAATTGTGAAATTCTATAAGTATTATAAGTGAGTTCTTCTAGATATACCTCGTTTAATCACGCTTGGTCATTTGGGTCTCGAAAGGCGAGCAAGTGTGACGTTTAAAGACTTTGAGAGAAGCTCATTTTAATCATGAGCTGGTTAAGCAGTTATATCGCATTGAAGCCCTTACATTACTTAATCATCTAATAATCTGTAAACCTTCCTTCACTCTTCTTCACATATAAGTTAGTCTGTATTTCCATTCCACATCCATTTATTCCCCTTTACAGGTTCTCTAGACGTATATAAGTAGATAGTTCTGATTCTTTTATACTTTATTTAATTAATTCTTTTATATCGCCTAAATGATAAGTAAATACTAGAACTCATGTTTTGAAATCAATTCCCTGTGTTCTACCCTGGATCACCAAGACAAACCTACTATTTTGCTTGCACTTGAGCAAGTATTAGGAAAACTTATACTCAATGAGGACTTAGCTATCACTCAATATGAAGAGACATAGTGAGCAATTCACATGCAACTCACATGCTCAGTGATATATCGCCTAGGTTGAATATAATTTCCATTCACCATTTTATAAACACTAAGTCTCGATTGTTGAAGAGAAACAACACTTCAATAATAAACAAAAACAACCAGTTGGCTGGACGTGCCTCCTCGTGTAATCATTATATTGCCGAGCTTCACTTTTTTTTTCCTATAATCCTGCGATAAAAGACTAAAACACAATAAAATAGGGATGAGGTTCTTTTGCACCATGTTATTCATGAGTTAATCAAATCACCTATTTTTTCCTTTGTTTTCTTCTATTCTAATGCGACTAAACTTCATTATTTTACATAAAAGGCTATATTTGTACAAGTGAGCACACCTCCAAATTTGGTGAAAAATACCAAAGAACTTTGGCAAACACTCCTTTTTGCACTTTAGACGAGTTTTTACATGTCTTCCACCTCAACTTGTTACAACAAGGACAATTAGATACATCAACGAATTCTTTTTTGTATAGGCAACAATTGTTAAGACACATGAATCTTCTCATAGGCCATTCCTAAAGTAACTAAAACTTTTTATGCATCGTAAGGTGATGTTGGCAATACAATCTTTTCAAGTAGTATACTTTTCAACAAACTCAACAGCTTTGCAAAGCTAGTAGCTCCACTCAAATTTTGCTTTTAAGTGATACAATTTTACTAGTGTACCCAACTTAGTTAAGTTTTCACAGCCTAGTGATATCTTGTAGAAATATAAGTTATTGTGCCTTTTAGGTAGAACAATGGAACCAAAACGCATGATAATGTGTCAAAACACGTAGCTTCTACAGCAAATTCATAAATATAAGAGAATACAACTGCATAAGTCTCTACACCTGTTTTACCCTTTTTTTAGTGTTTATTGCAGGATTATAAAGAAATGAAAAGACAGTGAATCACAGAGGAGTGAGTGAAAAGGCTATGTGATAGGAACCCTTTTTTACCATTAAAATCCCTAGACAAGAATCCACTTCATCACACGAGGAAGATTCGCTAGTACACAAGAATGGTAGTTGGAGTTGATGTGACTTAACAAGGCTGCAATTACTCTATAAAAGGACTCCATTTCTACCAAGTGAACGAACCGACTTGAATGGACCAAAACCTAAAGAGCTCCAGTAGAGTCGAGAGAAAGGACTAACCTTTCCACCTTTTGTAAAATCTCTTATTCTTCTTTGATCGACTGTAAGTGAGAGCATAAAGAGGATTAGAGAAATATTTCATTACCTTCTTCCCCTAACTTGTAATATCTTTCACATCTTTACTTTCCATTTTTATATTTCTTAAAATGTATTATTCTTTACATTGTACAGTGGTCTAAGGCCTATATTCTTCAATACATTGGATATTTATCCCTTTTCAATCTGTCATTTCTTTATTATTCATTTGTCAAAGTGTTATAAGTAGTTTAGGCTTGTGATAAGTTATTGATAAGAAGTCTAGCTTATAACATTTATCAGATTAGTTGAGCTTCATTTCATCGCTTAACTAGTGTCTATTGCTAACTACTCGAGAGAGCAAGTAGCAAAGATATAGCTAATGCGTGCAAGAAGAAGTTTGGACATAAACTCCAGCTTGGGGATTAAACCGTCATCATTTATGTCCCGAAAAGAGATCAAGTGTGGTAACCTGGCATCAAGATGTTGCCACTCTTAAAAGAGAGTTAATATAAGTCTTATAAGTAATCACTTTTAGATAGCAATCGTTTAATGAAGCTTTATCACTTGCATCCTAAAAGGCAAGCAAGTGTGACATTTAAGGCACTGAGAGGTGCTCGCTTTAATTAGAAGCTAGTTAGTTTACCTCTATCACATCAAGACTTTCCCAAGGCTTAATCGCCTAGCAATGCAAAGACATTCCTTCACTTTTCCTTAATTACAAGTTAGTCCATTCCCCATCTTCTACTCATTCTTAGCACCTTTTACAGAATCTATTTGTAGATATTAGGCTTAGTACTTAGAAACACTTACTTTGTACTATATAGATACATATTTTATACCGCGTAGATGAAGAAGTAAGCTTTATAACTAAGATTTGAAATCAATTCTCTGTGTTCAACCCTGACTTACCTAGGAATCATATCGTTTCACTTACACTTGGGCAAGTGATAGAAAAACTGGTACTCAATGAGGATTTAGTAGCGATGCAAGGATTAGAGACATAGTGAGCATCTCACATGCAATGACCATGACTTACCGCATAGAAAGGTTTATGATATGAATTTGACTTACATATCTCAATTGCACAAACCCATGTAATGAGACTATAAATTAAACACACACGTTGAATCCCTAAAACTAAATCCAAATTACGTATAAGCACCTAGATATAAAGGTTTTTCAGCATCTGTAAGTAACTTCTTAAATTTTTTGAGATCATCTACACTATTTTGTTGTGCTACTTCAACCATTTCCACCATATTGTCATCAAAATTATCATCCAAAAATTGTTTCCTAGAAGTTTAATCTACATTAGGATCTAAATTTGTTGGACAATACTTAGTAATGTTTTCTCCATGCCAAATCCAATTGTCATAC
>JBBPDI010093923.1:0-11644 GCA_037974545.1 Cucumis variabilis | reverse complement strand
TTTCAACCAAAATTTGATTGGTTTTTTTATTGTTAATTCTAATGTTTATGGGTCACTAAAAATTGGTTAAACACCCTTTGAATTAACAATTTACTCTTTGATCTTAGTTTAAAACAATATAGTCATTGTGATATTAGATCTGTAACGTCCAATTGTAACAATTTAGTTTTTTTATTTTTTTTAATTTTTTTTAATAAGTAACATTTTGTAATGAATTAGTCAAATTTGTTACAATAAAGTGTTGATATATTTGTTAATGACTTAAAGTATTTTCAGTTTATAACAAAAAAATGATTTCAATCAATTTATCAATATAAATGAATAAGAAGTTATATACCCTATAGGCTTGGGGGTTCAAGTTTGAATTCAAAAAAAAAAAAAAAATTACAAAATATTTACAATTTATTTTGCTATTTTTAAAATATTTTTATTTTATTATTTTTAAAATATTTCTATAAAAAATTATTTATTTTTTAATATTTGTAGTTGGCTTTTTTTACATAGAAAAATTATTTGTTTTTTAATATTTGTACTTAGTTTAGTGGTTATTTTGTTAGTCGTCTTTCAACGAGTTCAACATTATTATACGCTCTTTCTCACTTAAATTAAAGCAACACTTGTGTTACTAAAGCTATTCAACTTCATTAATTTTATTATCAACTTCATTAATTTTATTATTATTTTTTTATTCCACTTTATTCATTTTATTATTTTTATAAAACTTCATCTTTTATCATTTTTTTCTTTTTCTTCAACATTTTCTAGAGGTAAGCTTTTATTTATTATTGATTTGTATTTTATTTATTATTTATTTGTGTTTTTTTCTTTGTAAATTTGTTATTTTATTTATATGTGTTTTAATATGTAAAATCATTCTTATTTTTTTGTTTTAGATTTTAAAATTTATTCTTCGACTTCTTTTTGGTGGCTTCTTCGATTTGTCTCCTAATTTATGAGATAAGTTTTGTAATTTATTTTCTTCTCTTATGTATTTGGTTTGCATATTTCAAATCATTTTTTTATTAGTTAATTTGTTGTATACCTATTTATTAATTATTGTTAGGTTGTTTAAGTTATATTTTTGTTATATGTCAATAACTTCTTGATTTATTTTCGTTACAATATTATGTTATTGTAAATTTAATTTGAAATCTAAATTGAGAAATGTTTTAAAAGAAAATCGACGCGGTTATTATCTCATTTGAAGAAAAGTAATAATAGTTATGAAACGTACTGTATATATATTGTTTTGACTGAACTATAAAACTTCTGTCAATAAAATTTCTGGATCCACCACTATATATGTATATATATTATAATAATGACTATTGCTGCAAATTGCAGAGTATAGAAATTAAACTGTTATAGTTGAATTTTAGTCGTTAACAAAAGTTATATAATATGTTCCTTTGTGGAAAAATGACATCGAATAAAAAAGATTCTACGTAAGATGTTAGATCACAAACAAATCTAGGAAATTTAACGAAGATTAAGTAATCGAGCATTTGATTCCAAACAATGGAATTGAAGCTATTCGAAGTTAGATGAATTGACTACTTTTTTCTTATATTTCATAGAAATAAATATGTATGTATATATTTTTAAGGGCAAATATCAATTTAACTATGATGCTATGTCAATTTAAATATGAAAACTTTTACAACTATATCTAGTTAAACCATCAATTTACATAAACACACCAATTTAAATCAACTTTCATAATTGTATTCCAAACAAAACAAAAGGAAAGTTTGTTGATACCAATTTAAATCAACTTTCATAATTGTATTCCAAACAAAACTAAAGGAAAGTTTGTTGATATGATTATATAAGTTTGAGTTTTAAATTGATATACATTTGTAAAAGTTTAGAGTTTAAATTGATATAATTATTAGTTTGGTTTTAAAATGTTACAACTCTTTTAAGATTTAAATTGATATGATTATTAGTTCAATATCTAAATTAATACAATCCAGAATTTACAGTGTAAAATCATACTTTTTATATTTTTAATTTTAATTTTGTTTGGAAATATGTCTTAACAAGTCATATTTTGGTGAAAACACTTGTGATTATTTTTTTTAGTAAAAGAAATCATTACTCAGCCTTAATAAGATGAAGAAAAACAGGAAAAATAAGCATAAAAAGCTAATGAAGGGAAGAAGAATTGTTGAATTTGCTATCATTTCTTCATAGAATGCCATACAATCATTTGCTTTGGAATTCATTCTCAAAACATATTCTTATCTTCAAAGCTCAGGTTAAGAGAATTTTGAGAGATTCAAGTAGGCGACTCATTTTTTTCCCATGATACAAAAATAAGGATAAAAGAAAATAGATGAGTTGCTATAAGTTGTGGGCTTATTCGGATTTATTTTTAAAGTCTTAAAGAAATTCTACTTAAAACATTTTTTAAGCATTTAGAAAGTCAATCAAAATATGTATTTTTTAAGTGAGTATTGTCATATGTAACTTCTCCATACAGGCTATATCTAAATAGAAAACACAAATTTTCACTCGATTAAATGAGACAATAGGTACAATACGAAACATAAACTCATACTCACCCTTATGACACAACAAGCTGACTACAAAGCATAAATTCATACACATTGTAATAACACAGCATGCATGGTCATAAAACAGTATTCTTTTAATTTTCGTCATATCCTTACATGATTGTAACATATATAACACTCCAATCAACTATTCATCTCCATCCCAAGTCTCATAAACACAAAGTGTGTGTGTTAAGAGATCTTGTTCAAACACAGCATGCATGACCTCATAAAACAGTATTTTTTTTCTTACATGTGTAAGACCGAATCACGAATCTCGCTCTCTTTCGTAGTTCCGTCAGAAATACAAGCGTATCTTGTAATTGCCACAAAATAAAACATGTGTGTGTATGTAAACTTGTTAAAGCAAGACTGAGTCATGAATTTTGCTCTCTTTAAGATACTTCGTGGCTATGTCTGAAATGCAAACATATCTTGCAATTGCCACATAATAAAACATGTGTGTGACTGTGAACTTGTTAAAGCAAGACTGAGTCATGAATCTTGCTCTCTTTAAGACACTTCATGGCTCTATCTGAAATGCAAACATATCTTGCATTTGCCACATAATAAAACATGTGTGTGTGAACTTTTTAAAGCAAGACAAATTTCACTCTCTTTAAGACATTTCGTGGCTCTGCACGAAATGCAAACATATCTTGTAATTAACATATAATAAAACATATCTTTAAGACACATAATAAAATACCAATGCCCTTTAGAATGTGCTCGAAAAACAAATAAAGTACAAAAACATAGAGAGAGATGAAGCAAAAAAGTCTTTGTATAGTGTTATAAAAGTGATGAACGGCCAGACGGCTAGTGGTGCATATCTTATGCATTTATAAATCACATGCATTTGAAAAGCATAATAGAAATCATATATCTCGAGGTTGCAATGGAATTATCTATAAGAATTTAAACACATTGGAAATTCTTTTTGTTTTTTAAAACATTTTAAAGAAGAATCACTCAATCAATGCGCTTTCTATCCTAACTCTTTACCCGGGAACTTTCTCGCACTTCCTTGTCGGATTCAAGCTTGTGAGGAATTTTTGCAAATCTTGAAACTCTCTCAATTCTTCCTTAAGTATGCTCAGGGTAAAAGCAGTTTCAAAATAATCGACCTTCACTTATTTATAAGTCTTTTCGGTGAAGTCTTCCATGCCAGAATGATTACTTTTGTCCGAAGGTGAGAAAAGTTCAATGTTAGAACGCCACATGACACTGCCACTTCCTTATCCTGAATTTTGATTGGGTGACAAAGTCAAATCAATCATCGACTTTCTTACACATGGATGACGTCACTACTTTCCGGTGAAGTAAAGCTCAAAAGGCATAACAGTTCCTCGCGTAGCCTTCACCGCATAGACTATTCTTGTCTTGCGAAATTTCGTAAGACAGAATGCGATTAGGACCTCACACTTAATATTTCATTTACAAATAATTATTTAAACATCTTAAAAACATCACTTTTATTTTTCAGTAGATATATAATAGTTTAATAAGAACAATCATCAATAAAAGTAATGAAATATCTTTTACTATTCCTAGTCAAAACACATGTTACTAATTATCCGATTATTAACACGACAAAGTATAACATACAAACATTAAAAGACAACAATAGAGGACTGATTTTTATTTGTTTCAAGATTAAGATTGTACATTCTATCTGTTTGTACCATTTTGCCACAAAAATTCTATTTTTGGTAAGAGTAAATAAGTCAGCCTCCTCAGTATGTTGTGCTTAGAGGAGTTTTAAGTTCTTGCTTTGAGAGACACATTCAAGGAGAGTCTTAGCTAACCTGTTCTTTTTCCCTTTTTTCTACATCAGCTATGTGGGTAGAAATTTGAACTACTAACAGGTATTAATTTTATGTGTAGGTTGATGAACACATTTTGGTTATTTATAAAATATTATAAAAGAGAACAGAAGTAACAATAATGTAGCAATAAAAACATATATGGATTTTGTGGAACAGAACAACTTTTTCATAGCTCCAAGTCCAACCAGCTATGCTTGGTAAAGAAGCAAGGAAACCATTTTGCCCTACCCAACCCCATGAATATGAACTACAAAGAACTGAGAGTCTTTTCTTGGATTATAAATTAAAACAACCACAAAACCTGGGTGTCACAAAAGCGACAAAAGCAGAAGAAGAAGTCCAGAGGCATTGACGATTGAAGGAGATGAACGTTTTAAGAGTGAAGCTGAGTTCAAGTGGGAAGGAGGTGGGAATGGAGGGCAGGCAAGACCTTCAGCTCCTTCGCGACATATGCTCGAGAAAAGGCCAGGTGGATACTTTCCATAGAGGTTAATGTAGCTAAAGATGGTTGAAGCACAATCAGTTGTCATGTCATTCAAAGCATCAACATAAGGGCAAACAAGTTGTGTTAGAGCTGAACAACACAGCTTTGGAGAATATTGAGGCCCTTTGCATTTGCTTGTGATGATTGTGTAGTTCAAAAATTCAAAGCTAACAGGGCAAGCTGTCAAAATTTAAGATCTCATGAAACACAAGAATGATAAAAAATGAAAGCAAGAATTATTCTTTAAAAATGAAAGCAAGAATTATTCTTTAAAAATGAAAGGAAACACAACCATTTAATTAGTTTCTAAAAAATTAAGTCTATGTTTTATATCTTTCCCAAGTAAAATGGTACCTTCTTTACTCAAATTTCAAAAGCAAAAATAATATTTAAAAACTACAGTCATGTTTAACTAACCATTTGGTTTTTGATTTATTGCTTGTTTAAAATTAATCAAACCTTTAAATATCACTTTCATCCCTTGATTTCTATAGTTAAATACTTGTGATATAGTTAAAGGAAGTTTAAATTCATGAGTTCCAAATAGATTCATTAAAGGCTATATAGTTAAAGTTATTAGATTTACTAAACACAGTTTGAGGTATTGTTGGACGAAAAAGGATGGACAAAATAAATAAGAAGATTAAAGACTTAGTTTGGTAACAGTTTTATTTTTACTTTTCTGTCTTTGAAAATTAAACTTACAATCTCTATTTCTATCCTCAATAGTTTTCTTACATTTTTTTTTGACAACCAAATCACATTTGGAAAACTTGCAAAACTGAAAAAAGTGTTTTCAAAACTTGATTTTAGTTTTGAGAACTTTGACTAAGAGATTATGCAAAAAGCACCCTACTTTTTAAAAGAAAGAAAATAGAGTTTGAATGATAATTAGCCATCTTTTTGGAACCCATCCAATTGTTTATAATATCATATTTTGAATTTTTCTGCTCCATGTGGTTGGAGTAGGTTACAAAAAGGCTCTTTAAAAAAAAAAAAATATGGTCAACAATTTAGAAATAAAAAAAATTAAACCAAACTGAGAATTAGGTAAACAATGGAGAAGGAAAAGGAAAAGGAAAAGAAAAGAAACCTTTCTTAATTTGGAGGAGCCTCCTTCCCATTGTTGAAGTATGAGATTCAAAAATATCATCTACAAAAGAAAGAGGAGGACTCAGAAGAGACAAATACAAAAAAAAAAAAAAAGAAAAAAGGAATGAAAAGCATTAAAGAAGAAGAAAAGCAAGAATATATATACCTGATTTGAAAGCTGAATGTGTAGATGAAACTTCAAACAACTGAAGAAGAATCATGCAGAAAGTGCAAAAGCACCTATTAGAATTAGAAATCATAATCTCTATGGGATTTTGATTATTATTAACTTTTGGACTTTAAAAATGTTCTGTTTTGAACAGCAAATGAATATTTATTTATTTATTTATTTATTTTGGGATTTTAGAAATAAAGAGTTCAAAATAAAACCAAGAAGGAAATTGAAAACAGAAAGGTAAATTAAGTAGGGAGAAATAAAAGCAGAGTAAGTTACACATTATATTTAGAAAAGTTGGGTTTCTTAATTTCTCTATTAAATGCTAATCTATTTATCACAAACTATCACTTCTTTTCTTTACTTCTCTCTTCTTCTTCTTCTTTTCTGTGTGTGTTTTCTTTTTTCTTTTTCTAATATGTGTTAAATTACAAATTTAGTATCTGTTTTTTTATGGTCCAAAAATTATTTTGAAAAACAAAGAATTTAATGAAAAACAAGACAAATTCTTCTTTTCCATAATACAATGTTTAGTTCCAATTTAAAATTTTGAAATTTGAATTTAAAATTCAAAATTTGTGTTTAACTGTAGATTTGAAAACATATACAATAATGTATCACATGTTCACAATTTTTAAAAACAAGATCTAAAAACAAAGAAAACGACAATTTATTGCTTTCGAAAATGGACTATTTTGCGTGTTGTTTTTTAAAATCGTTTTTGAAAACAAATATACCAAACACGTTTTATTTTTTTTGTATTTTTTTTAAAACGTAAAAATGAAAATGAATCACAAATCAAACAGAGTCTTAGCTTTTCTCAGGACACAAATTTAGTTTTAAATGTTGATTTTGTGTTTATTTGGTTTATGATTTAGTTTTTAACTTATAGATACAAAATTGAAAGTTATAAGACAACTATTTTCAATTTCTTTTTTTTTATCGTACGTAAACAATAAAAAATCTTAAAAAAATAGTTTATTTAAATAAATATAGAAAATTTGCTTCTGTACGATAAAAAAGGACAAACTTGTCTTATTAAAAAAATTGCGGAGAAAGATTTATCTTAAAAATAAAGATTTTACATTTAGAATTGAATTGGGATAAATCATCGACTATCCCAAGGAATGAGAAACAATGAATTTTATCTTGTGTAGTTGTCTTTCCAACTCCTTACTCAGACAAATCATCAAAATTGTAGGCTTGTTGAGTCTGACTTCAAAGGTCTCACTCATCCATACAAATTAAAGGACTGCTTTCATAAACAAGGAGTTAACAACCCACTCTAAATTGAGGTCAAGTCTTCTATGATCATCTTGGTGAAATATTAGTTTCTATAAGTAGCAGTGTTATAAAAAGAAACAAATTATTTCATTGTCCAATCTATGTATAAACAGTTTTATATAGGATACTCTCACTCACATGTCTTCACATAGACAATATGGTTCATATTGTTTGTAACATTTACATATCATGTACCAATTATAAAGTAGGTCGTATCTGCAGTATTACTAGGATAAGACACACAATTTCTATCAATTTACTACAGACCTTTTAGGTTATAACTTAAACATGAACCACTCGTATGTCTTATTCAAGTAACATTATATAACCTTGGATCTTAGTTTATTAGATTGAATTAATGTTGTCTAAAAGTCAAATAAAATACCTTTGATTTTAATAAACAAATAATTTGTTTAATGCCAAAACTACAAACCATGAGATTTAGGACACCAATTCCACAATCCACATACCTATTACACATCTTCCACGAACACTAGATCATACAATGTGCATATCTCGTAGACCTAAACTCTCTAGATGATCCTAGAACAGTTTTGCTAGAGAGCCTTCATAAATGGATCAAAAAATTGTTGTGCTTCGAAGCGATCTTTTTGTATTGTACAATTTCTCATATTAGGTGATACTTCCTCTCAATATATTTTTCTTGTTTGTGGTTGTGAGGTTTTTTAGAGTTTGCTACTGCCCCACTGTTGTCACAATATTAGGTAATGGAGAAGTTCATGTTCAAAATGACTTCCTAATCACTTAGGATAACTTTCTAACCCAAAATGCTTCATTGGTTGCTTTATAAGCAACTACATACTCAGTTTTCATAGTGGATTTTGCAATGCATCCTTGATTGATATTATGTCATACTACAGCTCCCTCATTCAAGGTGAACATTAATCCTTGCATGAATTTCCTAGAATTCTTGTCAGTTGAAAATCAAAGTCAAATGTATCATGTAAGGATCAAATTCTTAGTACTATACACCAACATGTAACATGTAGTCCATTGTTCTAAAATTTTAGAGGGTTTTATGCATTTTCTCTCTTTTCAATTTGTAAATATATGTACACCATTGAGTTTATTTTACTGATTTTATACCTTTATTGTCCTTTTTTTTTTTCTTTTCAATTTTGTCATTTTTGATAATTCTCCTTTAAAAAAAGTGGTTTTTTTAAAAAATATAGCAAATCAACAAAATATTTACATGTATAGAACTATTTCGAAAACGGAAAAAGCCCACAAGCTAATAATGAAAAATACAAAAAAAGTCCAGTCAACATGCGATTAATTGGCCACTTATGTGAGTAATATATTTGGTACACGATCGTTTAGATTTGACTATTTAGATTTGCCTACCCAAATTTAAAACGATTTTTTTTCAAGATTCTTTGCTACACGATCTTCAGATTTGGCTAGACGATCGTCCAAATCTAAACGATTTTTTTTTCAATTTTATTTGGTAAACAATCGTTTAGGTTTGTGATTGAAGTCGTTGATTGAAGTCAAATCTAAACAATTATTTTCAAGATTTTTTGGTATATGATCGTTTAGATTTGGAACGGTGTACCGATATTCCAACGATTTTTTTTTGGTATTTGGTACATGATCTTGAATCAAATAACAAAAAAAAAACAATATTTATGATTGATTGAAAAAAAACATCATGATTTCAAAAAAATATAAAAGAAAAATTACATAAGAAGAGAAAAAAGAATATGGAAAGAAATGATAAATCTGAAATATTTTTTTAAAAAATGCCACTCATTAACTTTTTTATTTTGTTACATGGTTCGTAAATATTTGGTGTTTGTTATATTTATAAAAATTAACCTTAAAAAATGAATTTTTTTTAGGAGAATTTTAAAAAATAGCAAAATTTACAAAATATTTATACCCTATAGTAAATTTTATCAGTGATAATCATTCATATGCTATAGTGATAGAAGACTATCATTAATAAAATAAAAATTTTTACAATAATTTGTAAATATTTTAATTTATTTTGTTATTTTTAAAAATATCACTTTTTTTTACCATATTTATATTTGGTTGATTCAAAATTTAAATTAAACCACATCTAGTTGCCTCCTCCACTTTTATAATTTATCTCTAGATTGTTTCCTCAATTGTTTTCCTTTAATTTATCTTCAGATTGTTTCAGTTATTTTGTTATCAATGTAGTAAAAATCTAAAATTTCACAATTGTTTATATAATAAATATTCAATCACTTTTAATATCTAAATATTTTTATTTCAAATTTAGGCTCACTATTTCTTCATTATCTATACTTCTATGCTATCTAGATGTGTTATGAGAATTGTTTGGCTATTTTTTTAGGGGTATTTTAAAAAATATACCAAACCGATAGAAGACATTAAGTCTATTAATAATCTAACATATTGCTATAGGTTGTAAATATTTTAATTTATTTTATTATTTTTAAAAATACCCCATTTATAAATGAGTTTATAATAATCTATCATTTTTACATATTTTTGTACTCTTTTTTTCTCTTATCAAATTTATTATAAATACACAATAATTCTATTCTTGGTATAGTTTTGAAATAAATATAATATAATAAATTTTTTATTGAGATATTTTTAAAAATAACAAAATCAATTAAAATATTTACAAGTTATAATAAAATTTTAAATTCTATGAATGATAGTCTTCTATCACTATAGTATATCAATGATTATCAGTAATAAGAAAATTTCCTTTTTTTATTTCTAATTAAAGTGACAGATTTTATTTTAAAGTTTTGTTTAATTGTAAATACTTCTAATTAAAGTGACAAATTTTATTTTAAAGTTTTGTTTAATTGTAAATACAAATATTCTTTGTTTGTTTGTTTTCCTATTATAAATTTTTTGACCAAGTGATCAAGAAATCATTCGAAATCTTAAAAAATAGTTTAAAAAATAAATATTAATTAAAACTTATTTGGAGTAATATGTTTTTTTTTTAAATTATAAAAAAATGAGTATTGAGCTTAAGGCTTTTATTTTAACTTACATATCTGTATTTTATTTCCAAAGTAATAAAATATATGAAATGCACATTAGTTCTAACTAGTGAATATAAAAGACATTCTAGTTTTCGATTGTATTTACTTTGTAGAAACACATAAAAAAATTTAATTTCATAATGATTTGGTTACGATTATGCTTTGCATTCATTACATTTTTATAAAAGTAAGTTATTCTTTGGTTGAAAATCACTACTCGTAACAATTTGGCTCTCAACTTTAAAAATAAAAATTTAGTTCATAGGTAACATTGCGGTCATTCTGTTAAAAGTTTTTGTTCAATTAGTAACAAAATTATTATTATGGGGCATCACATGGTTAAAAATACTCAACCAATCCCCCTTCATTCGAAAAGTTCAGAAGAAATTATTATTATAAAGTTCATAGATCATCTCATTCTTTTATTACATTGTAACAAAAAGAAATACATTATATTTTAACCCGACTTTTAAACTTTCCTTTCAGATCTAAGGATGATTTTAACATGACCAAGACAAAAAAACCTACATGTATTTAAGATCTTAAGTGGAAGTTCATCACTTTCTTGTTAAGAAGTCATATGGCATCAGTTAATAGTACTGTATCACATCAATATGCATTTTAATTCAAGAAAATATACAATAATTTTTATATGAACATAAAGGAAAACTAAAATTTCAAATCAACCATAAATAAACTTTTAGTAATGGTTCTATATTACATCACCTGATAAAATGAAACATGTCGCAAACAACTCTATATATGATGATGACGATAAACCTGGTTTCCTTGACCAAATAAAAACACAGAAATGACCTCAAATAAGAACTTTTGCAGTTCAATCTCATGAATAAGAACTCACTTTCCACAGCTATCAAAGTGGTAGACAGATAAACAAGTTTCGCCTATGAAACTATTATAATAAATACATGGTAATAAAGGATAGAAAATTTTCAAGTATGTTTAACGTACAGTAACAAATAAGAAGGAAAAAAAATGGAAGGAATTTGGACCTTATCATAATAGCCGTAACAGCAGTACGAATCCAGTCAAGAGAATAAGTGAATTCGATGGTAAGCTTGATTTCGAGCCCCAACTTAGATCAGCTGAAGTGGAGGGTGGGAGTGCGGGGCATTCTAGACCTTCCTTCCCCTCCTTGCACTCGCTAGAGAAGAGACCAGGAGGGTATTTTCCGTACAAGT
>JBBPDI010093920.1:0-11645 GCA_037974545.1 Cucumis variabilis | reverse complement strand
GTTACCTCTAATCCTTAAATACCAGTGCTCCTCTAATGAACAACCTGTTTATGGTCCTACCAATAAACAGAAACCTCTCGTGCCATAGAAAGGGTAGGACCCTTTGTTCAAGATCTAGAGACACCATTTAAGGGAACACTCATCTACTTACTTTAAAGTAGGAAAGGAGTGAATTCCATCTTGGGTAATTATGTTTCCAGCTCCCCACTCGGTCTTGTCTCCAAAATGATAAGTTTATTGAGTTAACGATCTGACCTCTCTCACATGTACAAATTAAAGGATAATTCATCGCGAACAGAAGTTCATAATACACTCACAATTAAGACTAAGTTACCTAGGTCATCCTAGTGAAATAGAAACCTAACTAGTTAACGGAGTTACATCTAGTGATTACTATTTGTGGTCCGATCTTATGCAAACTCATTGCATAGAATACCCTATCTCACATGTCAACTATATGAATGCGTTGGATCATTTCGTTTGTATCAGATACAAAGTGAGACGTATTTATAATGTCACCAAGATAAGGTACTCAACCTTATCTTTATACTATAGACCCTTTAAGTTGATCTTGAACATTAATCTCTGTATGTCTCTACATACTGTTCAAGACTCATTAAACAATTGAGTATGTTAGTTTATTGAATTTAAGTTATTAAGACAAAACTAATAATTTAATCAATAACAATTGTTACAATAATAACACTTTACTAATAAACGGTCAATAGATTATATTTACAATCTACGAGTCTTAGGACATAAATCCCAAAAGTTTACATATACGTTCTATAGTCGTACATGAAAAATGATCCTAATACAAAACTTAAAAAATAAATTCTAAACGCCTTCACCGTCTTTAACCTTCAACGATCGTTTAGCTTTCTATCCAATCGCTTGAGTATCTACACGGTCGGTTAGCTTTCAACCCTCGCTTAGCTTTCTACAACAAAAAAGAAAGCGATCGTTTAGCTACTAAAAAAAACAAAGAGAAGAATTTCAAGAGCCTAACCATAAAAAACGAAAGCAACATCTTGTAAGAGAAGAAGCCCACAATAAGAAATGAAAGGGTTTTAACATTTCCATTGGTTTATGCATAGCAAAAATTTCATTGATACAATAAAATTACAAAAGGAAGACCTATCTAGAGGATTACAAATAAATATTTCTAATGGGCTATAAGATGATTTAAGCCACTATTAAAAAAGGGTGAAACCAATTTACACCAGGTGAGAGTTGTATGATTGAACAATGTGCATTTCCTTCAGTTTTAAGGTTATTATAACCCTGCATTTGTGCTCGAGCCTTTAGTTTTTTGACAAATGGGACACATTTTTAATAAATTATTTGAATCTCTCCTTAGTTGAGGCCAATAGTATCTTTTAGAAATGATCTCAAATGTCTTATTCTATCCAAAGTGTCCAGCTAAACCTCCAGAGTGTGCTTCTTTCAACAATGCTTCTCATAGTGAGGTGTGCGGGATGCAGAACTATTCACCCATAAATAGGAAACCTTCAACAATATGGTAATCATAAACACCTATGTAATTGAAGCATTTGTACCAAATATTCTCAAAATCAACATCTTCTTCATATTGGTTGGATAAATGTTTAAAAGGCTACAATTTCAGAAGAGAGAAGTGTAAGCAGGAAGCTTTTTCTACTTAGGGCATCAACTACCTTGTTCTCTTTACCCAACTGATGTTTGATCACAAAATCAAATCCTTGAAGGAAAGAAATCCAGTGTGCGTGCATTCTGCTGATATTTTTTTGAGATTGGAGATACTTTAGAGAAAAGTGATCAATTAGAAGTACAAACTCTTTAGAGAGTAGGTAGTGTTCCCATTGTTTTAGTGCTCAAACGAGGGCATACAACTCCTGTTCATACATGCTCTATCATTGTCTGGAGGGTCTGAGTTTTTCAATGAAGTATTCAATTGGGTGACCTTGTTGAGATAGGATAACCCCAATTCCAGTGTCACATGCATCAACTACTACTTTGAAGGGTGAGGAGAAGTCTAGTAGTTAAAGAATTGGACTGGAGTTCAACTTCTTCTTGATGTCATTAAAGCTCTCTTGCTGTATTAGGGTCCACTTAAAGTTCCCCTCTTTAGACAGTCAGTGAGACGTGCTGCTAAGGAGTTGAAGTTCTTAATAAACTTTCTGTAGAAGGAAGCCAAGTCAAAGAAAGCTTGTATCTCTTTAATAAAGGTTGGTATAGGCCAAGTATGGATGGCTTCTATTTTCTTCGTCTCCATACTTATGCTTCCTTGTTTAATTACAAAGCCAAGAAAGGAAATCTCCCTCCTTAAGAACATGCACTTCTTAGGGTTGATGTATAATTCTATCTCTGTTAAGACTTGGAATAACTTTCTTAAGTGTAGTATATGCTCATCACAATTGGTGCTATATACAATTATGTCATCAAAATAGACAACTATATATATATATTAAGGAAAGGGTGAAGTACCTGGTTCATCGGTCTCATGAAGGTACTAGGAGCATTAGATAGGCCAAAGGACATGACCATCCATTCAAATAAACCTTCATTGGTCTTAAAGGTTGTCTTCCATTCATCTCTGCATATGGTCTATTTGGTGGTAGCCACTCTTTAGATAAATTTTTGAAAAAATGATGGCCTTGCCAAGTTGGTCTAAAAGGTCACCAATATGTGGGATGGGAAAACGATACTTTACCATGATTCTGTTTATTGCTTTGCTGTCTACACACATCCTCCAACCATCTTTCTTTAGAGTCAGAAGGGCAGATACAACACAAGGACTCAAACTCAATTTGATGTGTCCCTTTCTAAGTAGTTCTTTTCCACTAACAATGATGAATAACTGCTTTTCATATCTTGTTCCTTCATTATTCTTCCTTGCTAATGAAAGTATGACTACTTTTTTTTTTCATCCATTGAAACTCATAAGTGTTTTCTCTCCCCTTATGCAAGGCTTGAGTATCATATTGCCATGGTCTTCCTAATAGGAGGTGGCACACATCGATTTCAATGACATCACAAATAATTTGGTCCTTGTACCCGTTTCTAATGAAAAGAGGGACTGTACAAATTTCATTGATCACGACCTCTCCTCCTTTCCTCACCCACCCTATCTTATAAGGATTTGGATAGGTTTCTGCCTATAAATTCAACATGGTTACTAGCTTCCCTGGCACAAAGTTTTCACTACTACCACTATGTACAATCACATCACATACTCTTCCATTTATAATACATCTTGTCTTGAAGAGGCTATGACACTGTAGATTCTTTTCTTCTTTAGGAGCAATGAGTACTCGTTGGATGACACAAGAAACTCTTTCCCATTCATCCGCTTCAATCAACTCAGCTTCTTCCTCTATTTCTTTGCTATTTTCACTCATCGAACCTTCTTCTTCCTCAGTTAATGTTATGGTTTTTCATTTGAGGTAAGTATTAGAGAGGTGATCGGTTTGGCCACATCGAAAGCAATTCTCCAATGATGGTCGAGTGTAGTTGTTCTGACTGTTGTTCCTATACACTGACTCCTTCTTCTTGTCATTAATTATCTCTTGATTGTCGACCTCCTTCCCTTTTCCTCTTGTTGAGGTTGAGGGTTGGTCATTTTCCTTGTCTGGATAGTTATTCCTTCTTGTTAAGGTTGTCTCCCACTTTGATCTCCTATTAAAATTCTTAGATCTAACTACAATAATCATCTCTTCCACTGTTTCTGCAAAAGAAATTTCTTCAGAGAGAAAACGAAATAGTTGTAGCTTTACCTTTTCCTTGATATCGAATCGAAGGCCTCCCACAAATCTTGCAAATCAGTGTTGTTCATTTTCACTCAGATTTATTCTTTCACTCAAGCGATGAAAGTCTGCTACTAATCAAGTACCCTGACGGCAGTTTTGGTACTGATTGTATAGGGTCTATTCATAATTCTGGGGTAGGAATCACGTCTTTAATAGCTTCTTCATTTTCTTCCATGAGCGGATCGGTTGCTTCCCATATCTTTGTCTATTAATCTTTAGCTGATCCCACTAAGCTAAGGCACTAGCTTTAAGCTTCAAGGCTACCAAGTGGAATTTCTTGCGTTCAGGCATGTCCATGTAGTTAAAGAAGTTCTTGGTGTTCTTTATCCAATCCAAGAATGATTCTATGTTTCGTTTGCCATCATACATGGAAAGGTCGATTTTCATTTTGTAGTCATGGTATTCTCCTCTTCTGGCTTCATCTCTTCTATTGTTTTGTCTCGCCCGTAATTCATCATTGAAATTCCAGACATTTTCTTGCTCATCACCACTTGAGGGATCATCTTCTTGAATTTCTTGCCATGCTTATTGGTTTTCTTGAAAATCGTTGTTAAAGTGTTGTGGTGAGGCGTCACTAGGTCTCCTTTTGTGGCAGCCTTGTGGAATGTTAAAATTCTTGAGGTTTTCCCTTGCTCTCCGGCCTTTTCTATCACCAAAATGATGATCATTTAAGAAGTTTGCTTCGATTCATGGTGGTGCAGGTGGTTCTTCCATTCTCCCGCTCAATAAGTTCACGCTTTCCATTAGTTTACCAAACTTGTTATGAAGATCTCCCTAAGATCCTTCAACAACCAGCAAGCAAACTGTTGATGTCTTTGGAGAGAGGGCGGCGATCTCCTCCACTTCTTCTTGCACATGGTCATCCCCCACAGCTGGGTTTATCACTCTTCAGCCAACCATCCGTCCTAAGAATCGAGGCTACTCTGATACCACTTTCATGTAATTCAAAGTTGGATATACTTTTTCCAAATGAATTCTCTGACAATAATGCTAAGAAATGTGGTATTTATTTAGGGTTTGTAAGTTTGTTACAAAGTAGTTACAACGAAACTGTTTATGAAACAGTTAAGTATTTAATTGTTCTAACTAACTACAATTGTTTTCTACTCTAACTAACTATAGCTTTCTTTTAGCCTCATTCTTATTACATCACCATCATTTAACAATAACTATCCTTTGGGCTCTACGACATAGTAGTTGCAATGGAAAAAGAAGATTAATAGTAATTGCAAGCAAAATGAAGGAAAGTAAAATAATAATCATAATCCCAAGGGAGGGAAAATACTGAAAAATACATCTTGTTCCAAAAACGTCCAAGGCTACAAGCCTACAGTATAATTTGGCACATCTACGACTACCTGGTGAAATAAAGTTGCATAAAAGAGCTATTTGAATGGTAGTGTTCTTCTTGTCTCCAATCAGCATCCAGAAATTTCTCGGCTCTTCTCAATGTTTCAATTTTTTCAGGAACGCCATCCTGAAAGGTAAGATATGAAAAAAAAGAGAGAGAGAAAATGTATCGCTATTAGTTCTTGATCTCAACAATGATATTTTATATCATTAGAGTTTTGTTGTCATCTTTTAAGACCATTTCTCCGATAACAGGTATTGAAATTGGATAATGCAACTACAAACATTTACCTGTAGCCTATCTTCTATAGTAGTAACTCCAAGGACTTCAAAATTTCACTTTAATCTTTGACAAACTTCAGTTAACCTCTACTGCAAAAACTGAAGCAGACATGCCATGTAAAATTACATAAAAAAAAATATTGCATTCATAAAAAGCATAAGACAAAGTGTACTAATTACCTCTCTGTCAACCAGTGTGCTATTTGCCTCCTTAAACATAAAATCCCATTCTCGATATTCATCTTCCTCTAGTTCACGCCAAGCGAAACATAATGTGCAGAGACCCAGTTATGCATATTGATCCACAACTTGAATAAATGTTCTTGTTTGTTGGCCTGCAGTAAGATTAAAGTAATGATCACATAAACATAACTTGTGATACAAAGTATAAAACTCTCCAATTTCTAGTTATTAAATATAAAAAGGTACCAATCTTGAAATTTTGGATAGATTTTTTTAAATAAAGGGAAATGGTGGAGCAATTTCACGTTTTTTCTGTTTTAAAGGGCAATGGTGCAACAATTTCCATTAATTATTTTAGCCAAATACAATTCATCAACTTCACTAAGCGTAATTGTAAATTGTTGTGCATACTAAAAATTGATTTATAGCTTCAAACTCATCACCACAATCCTTGCGTTAAAGAAAGTGAAAAGTGACAGTGAGAATCTTTAAAACATAACTCACACCGCAATTCTTATTGGTGAAACTAAAAAGTTAAAAACTTATTATTGGAAATAATTATAACCTTTCAGCTTGTGTTGAGCATTGGTTTCAAAATTCTAGTTTTTTCACAACTTGTATTTCTAGTACAAAATAAGTAATAACAATTTGTTTTATCAAAATGAGGATTGTATTATATGATAAAGAATAGAAATTATTGAGATGGTAAAGACTTGACAATGATTCATATAACTCTAATCAAGCTCTTAGGTCTAGCCTTGACAAAAGTTATAAAAAAAGAAGTTAAACTTATAATAAAATAGAAAGAAAAATAATAATTAACTAGGAAAAAAATGAATTATATGCTCCACTAAGTTGAATGACAGTCTCAAAGAAGAACGAAAATGACAAAGTTCAACATAAGAAAGTCTAACCAAAATTTTGGGACAAAAATAATCAAAGAAGAAGAATAGGCAGACCCCTTTCCATCAGTCCACTCAAGGTAATCCTTCATTTCATATATAGGACCACCAACAAAGTTGCTGTTACAACAGAGGCAATAACCAATGTACTCGATTAATGAGGGCAATTTAATCAACCAATTTTTCTTTGGAGCCTCAGTAAACCTTCTTCTTTTAAAAACCCATCATTATAATTTATGGCACATGAAATGACTTCACCATCAAAGCCCCTGAACAAGTAGTGTAAAGAATGTCAATAACCAAAGATATATATAAACTGCAGGTTAAAATTCAAACAAGCATAAATAAATCAGTAACCCTATTTTAACATATTGTGAAACCAATAATTTATGGCAGTATAAGAACTATGCTTTCGAGAACTGAGTTGTTTATCACACAGTTAAGAATTGAGATCGACTACATTCTTGCCGTGATAGAATTGATGAAATTTTTCTTAAGAAATAACCTTTCAAAATAGGAATTAACGAATGAGTTCATTATATAGTTTGTTGCAAAGTTTAATGCCCAACTGTATCCCTGACCAAAGATTGCAGAATCTAGGGAGCATAAAAAAATGGGTAGTTGTAGTTGATGACTATTTTAGCAATAATAATTAAAGATATAGTAACATTTAAAAAAATTGCAAATATAGCAAAACTATCGCTGGTAGACTTGTATCACTGATAGACTCATATGGGTCTATCAATGATAAACCAATATTTGCAATATGGTCTATCAGTGATAGATTTCTATCATTAATAGAATTTAACAAAATTTGTTATATTTGCAAATTTTTAAAAATGTTGCTATATACTAAATTATTTTGAATCTAATTGCTAAATTTGTAAATTTCAGCAAGTCTATTTTTAAACAACTCTAAGCAATCCACCACTTATATGTCTGCACAATGGGTTGTGTAGAGGCATCAAGAAGTATACTTCATCAGAAAAATCAAATTATTCCTATACACTTTGGTCTGGGTAGAACTCATTACTATTATTCAAAAGACAAATCCAACGACCTTCTGCATTTCTCCTACCTAATGCATGTTTTGCAATGATGCTTAGAGCATCAATTGCATCTCTTTTGAGGTTCATTGCATCTTTGTTGGATGAATTTATTGTTAATTCATACCTTCAAAAAAAAAAAACTTACAAATTGCATCAATTCTTCCGTCTTTCCAAGCGTCCCCACTCATGTAATATACATGGCTACACATGTGGACAAATAGTCAAGAATTCTGGAATCAAAAGCACAATCTCAAGAATTTGAAAGATCCTTAAAACAAGATTAGGCATAAATCTTAGCATTTATTGATGCAATTGGATTTGAAACAAAAACATTAATCACATACTAGATTTTAGTTCAATGACAGTTTTTTTTCTTTTGAAAATGATAACACTGCCTAGGAAGATAAAAAGTCAAAATATTAGATATGGATCAAGGTTATTCCTTTGAAGCGCACACACACATTAGAGGATAATATCCAAGACCAGTAGCTTTAAGAAGCACGTTGTAGATTTTAAGATAAGTACATAAAATTTTTTGTAGAAGGGTGGTGGTAAAATTCTATTATAAGTGCATAAAGAAAAATGACATAAATGAAGGTCACACCTTGTCTCTACCACAATGAAGTAGAACTAAGAAGTAACAATAGAAGTTCTAATTGTAGATTAAAAAAAAAAAAGAAGATGGAAAATAATTTTTATTAAGTGTAGTCCAACTTACAATATTAACGAAATGACAACTCAAATTCCACAAAGCATATAAACGAGCAAGTGATGCTCTTTGCTGAAAAGTGCATTCAAGCCATCTTGAAAAGGAGATGGTAATGACAAGGGAAGAACAAGAAGAACAAGAAGAAAAGCAACCAGTGAAATCCAATAAAATTACAGCAACATAAGCAAGGTAATGGAAATATATGCTAGAAGCACAATAGTAATGACAAGTGAAAAATAAAAAAAACAATGAAAATTCAAAATCACCCTAAAATTGTTTGGTTACCAAACATCTACTAATTGGTTTGGCTCCACAAGTAGAGATTATTAGAAAGATTGAAACTTTATCACCAAAACCCCATCAAAATCCCTTCTCTGACTATCAACCATTGATCTCCAATGATAGTTTTGAACTATTATTATGCACTAGTTATTCAATCCCATTTTCAACTATTGTAATAACTCAATCAGTAGTTGTTTGGTAATCAACCCTTTTGACCAAAATAATAATTTCTAAAACCCTAAAGCCAAACCACTTGATGAATTAGAATATGGTAGGTTAAACTCAATTAGTTTCAATAATGCGTTATTGTTTGATGAGAAGATGAAAATGAAGCAGCAAAACAACCATGACAATGAAAAAAGAATAAAAGTTTACCAGAGAGGAATAAAATCGATCGTGAGTGATGACTGCTGAATTAGAATTGATCCGATTTCAAGTGGGTATCTCATCGACAAGGTTCACCAAAGAGGAATAAAATCGCTCGTGGTCTTCAAAGTTGGAGATTCTTGGGTGGTGGTGAAGTTTGGCCACGAACGATTTTATTCCTCTCTGGCATTTAAGTCGAAGAAAAGGACTTCCGACAGTGATGGTAAGCACAACAACAATTGAAGAAAGGAAGGAGTAATGACAGTGGTGACGAGCATGGTTTGACACGAGAGAAGAGTGTGAGATGAGATTGTGAAGCAAAAGAAGAAAAATGTGAAAGAGGGGAAGAAATCGTATTGAAAAAGAGTAAAGTAAGAGAGAATAATTTTTTACAAAATAAAAAAATAAAATAAAAATAAAAATGTACTTTAATGTCGTTTTTCAAAAAGCTAATGTTTATGTTGGTTTTAAACCGACGTTAAATATTCACTTTTTGAAAAACGATATTAAAATTCATTTTTTATTTTTTTTTCAACCGACATTAAATGCCAGATTTCTTCTAGTGCTCCCTTCCCTTCATCATTACTATTATCACAACCAAACAAAAATTGTTAGCATGTTAGAATTGTCTGTTTTTTTTTTTTTTTTTTGGACTCCTTTTGACTAGAGGCTGCTACAAGTTGTTTATACCATATATGTGTGTGTATGTGTATATACATGTAGAGATTGAGTTTCCAAGACTTTTATTGACTTGGTTTTTATTTATTTTATTCAACCTAAAATATGGTTTAATCATTTTAATTTTTGGATTGAATATTCTGAGTAATTAGAGTTAAGTCTTTTGAATTTCTCTAATTTATATTTAAAAATAAATAAATGCAATAAATTTTTTCAAAAGATATAACAAACCAACAAAATATTTACATTATATAGAACAATTTCAAAAACGAAAAAGGCCCATAAACTCACAATATAGAAATTACAAAAGATACCTCAATTAACAAGCGATTAATTGGCCTCTCACGTGTGTAATATTTTTGGTTCATGAACTTGTACCAATCACTTTTAGATTTAGCTATACGATTGTTTAGATTTGTGTATTCTTTTGTACACGATCGTTTAAGTTTTTTTTTCAAGATTCTTTGTAAACGATCGTTTAGATTTGATTGTTTGAATTTGGATAGCCAAATATCTAAACGATTTTTTTTAATCAAGATTCTTTATAGACGATATCGATTGTTTAGATTTGGCTATACGATCATTTAGATTTGGATTTTTTTAAAGATTCTTTGATACACAATCACGATCATTTAGATTTAACTATTTTTGGTACACATTCATTTAGATTTGGCTACACAAATTTAAATGATTGTGTACCAATCGATAGAAAGCATACAAACGCAGTGAAAAAATGGATCAATTTTACTCTAAAAGCTACTAAACTAATTAGTGATGAACATGCTTGAAAAATCCTAATTAAAACAAATTAGGGTTAAAGAAAATATACCTTTGAAGCTTTCAAAAATCCTTGAAATCTCCTTATGAACTCAAACCGAGACAACCATTAGAGATGCCCCGCTAATCTCTGGACTTAGAACCGGGTTGTGGGATCCGATTAGTTGAAGAAACTAAAGGGAGATGTGTATGAAAATTGGAAGGAAGAAGTTTGGTTGAGATTTTGGAGAGTAATAATTTTGTAATTTCTAAAATTACTAGAAAAGGGCAATTTTTTTAACAAATTTGAAAACAACCATATTTATAACCTAATTACATGCAAAATTGCATGTAATTAGTTAACCAAATCTCAACACCTAATAATCCACTAACAATTAGTGGAACTTAGTAGGCTAGGTGTCTACATCTCATATAGCCACATATCCCACTAAGTGTTAGTGGGATTATCCAACAAAATGTTGAATTTTTCCACTAACTTAGTCCAAGGGTAAAATGGTCATTTGACCTTTTAAGTCAAAAGTCAAACTTTAAATTTTTACCATTTTGTCCATCTTAACTAATTTCAACCTTCCAAGCATGAATTCACATTCACTTTTCCAAAATTTAAATCATATTTGAATATAAGGCTGGTCAAAGTTTGACTTTTCAAAGTAAAAAAATCAACATTTTGACTTCACAACTTTGACCATTTCCATCAATTTCGAACTTCCTAGTATGAATTCATATTCATATTTATAATATTTAAATTCCATTTAAACATAAAGCTCTATTTCTAATATGAAATTTGACGGCTATATCACATATACTTGTAAGTTTCTCTCTCTTCTTCCAATTCGAACAATTCGACTTATTCCATCACACTATTTTAAGTTTATTCTATATGAGCTAGCAAGGGAACCAAATGGATCTATAGATCATGGGCTCCAATGATTTTAAATTTAATTGGCTAAACTCTTTTAGATCGAGTTAGTCAATATTCGTTAATTAGACAGTGAATTCTGTCTTGCATTCTATGTCCCCAACTATCCACCCGATCTTACCCTTGAAATGGGAGACTTATTGGGCCAACGCTGATGAGTTGCCTTTACCTATGTAGATCTAAGGATAATCTCGTGTGAATATGAGTCCATAGTTGGCTCAGGATTAAGGTTAAGTTACCTAGGTCATCAACAATCGAGATAGTTAGTTCTAAACAGTGAACGGTGTTATAACGTAAAAGTGACTATTTCATGGTTCAATCTTATGTAAGTACTTTACATAGGATGCCCCCACTTTCATG
>JBBPDI010093911.1:0-11646 GCA_037974545.1 Cucumis variabilis | reverse complement strand
CAAACACCATCCATGATGATTTCTTGAGGGTGTATCGCCAATGAAGGAATGACACGTAGGCATAACTTCTCCAAGGTTGAGGGCAATGACGTGGCATTTTTAGGAATTTCCATCCAAGAGAGGATGACGCTCAAGTTGAATGCCTTCTTCGTTAGTATGTAATACAACATCATCACTATCCAATCGGGATCGTGTTGTGATTCCTGTTTGAAGGATTTTCTTCTCGATAAAGAATAACCATATGCTTGTGTTGGTTGTGAGCTAATGTGGGTATAACTAGTACCTTCCAGTATGCGTTAGTTCCCTTTTCGCTGTAAGCCATGCGGTTACCATCAATGCTTCCCTGGCCTGTCCCTTTGTAGGCCTTGTGATCATTGCTTGCCTTGGTATTTTGCATGATTAGGCAGGTCATAAAATTTATTAATGGCCTTCGCACTGAAGTAAACCCTCTCACCATCAACAGCCATATAGAACTCAAATGGATTGTAGTTTAGGTCGTAGAATTTGTTAACCACATCCATCCGGATCTTCGTCGCCCCCTTAAAGAATATTATCCATCAAAACGCCTTGATGTGTGCATAGAGGAAGTCTGAAAGTGACTCTTCAAAGGGAAAAAGGTCGTTTTCCATCTTGCCCTTGTTAAAGATAATCTTGGAAGCCTGAACTCTGTTAGGGTGGTAGTTATATGACAACTTGTATAAATACAAATTATTATGACCTTTTAAGTATAATAATGAGACCAAAATGTATAGTGAGTGTATCAAAATGCGTTACTTATATTGTAAATTCATAAATATTTAGAAATACACTTTACATAAGCGTTATGCCTACTTTATACTATTTTTAGTGTCTAAACTCAAGATTAACAACAAAAGAAGAAGCTGACGAATTGTAACGACCCAACTCTTTTTACTAAGCCAAGACCATTACTACTAAAACAAATAACAATTTTTTATTTAAAATAAAAGAAAACACTAAATTTTAAGGAAAACGCCTCAAATATGCATTTATAAAATATAAGTAAAGTATGTAAAGAAAAATAATAAATAAAATACTAGTTCAGACTCTATTTGAAATAGATAGGAAATATATAAAAGTACTCATGTGTTCTGAAATAAAATACTGTAAATCAAATGCTGAAAACATAAATGTGGAAGAAAACATAAACTGTCCCTTATGGTGAACTATGGTCACTTCTTGTTATTCGTCAGCTTGCCTTTACCTCTATACCTTTGCTTGAAAAATTACACATAGAAAAGAGTGAGTATAAATTTATACTCAATAAGGGGCCCATTACTAGTCTCGTTACGTGTTTGTTAACTTCCTCTAGAGTCCTACAAGAAAGAAACCCAATAAAGGACCCTTTACTAGTTCTGCTAACAGTCCTGCTACGTGTTTGTACTTGTCATTCGCTATGAACGCACGTTATCCAGTAGTTCTGTAGGGACACATCTGGTCTCTCGATAAACTCGAAGGAAACACTCTAAAAGAGAGTTGGGCTGTAGGTGATCCTATCGAATCACACATAAAAACTAGCCACACATGCATAAATAAGTGGTGATACCGAGGGACACCCATATGGTACGACTCCAACAAACAAAGCTAACAGAACATTCATAGCCTATATATAACATAACATAAATATCATATCTCAAATATAATGTACCTCAACCATAGTATATCTCATTCATAACATATCTTATTCACAACATATCATGGTCATTAAATATCTCAGTCATACATAACGATTGTTTATGTAACTATCAATATCAAACAACCCTAACAGTCAATGAGCTATATTTGCTATATCATATTCTCAAAATGTTACTCTATGCAATTTCCCTTTAATTAATAGGCTTCTGAAAGAATCTTAAGATAATTCTTGATATTATTTGGTTTATCATCACAAATTTATTAAATCTATATCTCATTTTATAGTTCAACTCTTAATTTAAATATTGTACTGTTATTATTTTAATTTCTTATAGTTTTATTAAGGAAATCTTAACTCTTGTGATTCTTATACTCGGTTCTTTATACTTTTATATTATTAAGATTCTTACATCTAAATCACTGTCATTTAATTTAGTTTCACTTAAAATAATTAATTTTAAAAAGTCTAATTTTAATTTTAATACTAATATACAACTTTATTAAAGTTTTAGCAAACTTTAAAAGTTATATAACACTTAAATTTTACAAACTAAGGATTTTCTTCATCTCTCTCAATGACATCATCACCTTATCGCCGTCGTCTACGTGGAATACGTTTACGATCCGTGTTGGCAAATAATTTATTCTATATCTTCCATGACATCATCATACATTGGTCTCAAAATTTGATTTTTTTTCTATGGAGACCCAACGTATGTCTTGAACAATTTTTTTAAACTATTGTAAATAATATAATTAAAAAATATGCACACTTGTATTAAATTTATAAAATAAATCATATTAAAACTATTACCATGCGATAGCAGTAAGCGCCATTAGGTGTGATGAAGTGTCTGGTAATCAATGAGTACCAGGGAAAATAATTATCTGATACTGTTGGCTCGTGTATTGCTACTGCTTCTGCACAAAAATTATTTTCTGAATACCATATTGCTATATGCTCCATGTGAATCCTACATCAATCTTGATTGTGCTTGCCTCTTAAATTAATTTGGTGGCATTTGTAGCATATCGAATTGTTGCAACACACAATTTGGTTGATGCTTCTTAATGAGATAAAAGCAAATTAGAGAATCCATGTAAGTTCACACCGCTTGACCATTATGACATCGATGAGGAAGCAATGCTATAATGCTGGACATGTGTGGTGTCCAATTAATCTGTGAAAAAAAACAAACATAAGTAGGCAACTAAAAAATATCCCTAGACAACATTAGTATAATATTTTACTAGCTACTTGAGAGTTGATCAACCGATCAAATATCATTCGGTAGGTCAACAACATATTTGCTGACTGTACTAATAAAGGTAGAACATCGCTCCATCTAATGTGAGAAACAAATTATTAATTAGTTATAGATAGTGCAAATTTTATTTTAAAAAACAATATATACATAAAATAAAATCTAAAACTCAAAGGCCATCCAACTAACACTTATAGTGGAACTTGTGGTGCCACAATAGGGAAACTGTCATACGTCCATACTTGCAGCAACATTAATGGACCAACAATCTCTAAAGATCGTGCATTACTCGATCAACATAATTTCCTATACAACCATATGAGGCATGCAACATCCCAAGCATACGTAATACCCTGGTTGAAATCGATTAAAAGTGGAGGAAACATATACAGTGAACCAGGATGTTTGATTTGTCGGCAAATAGAAAGCCTGCAATCAACCACATAATGTACGCAAAAGCGTATCTCTGAACGCTCACTGTATCAACATCCGGTGGCAATTCTTTGAGTTGTTATGCCAACCATGAAAGACTCATGTTAGGCAGTAGAGCTCCCAAGTAATCCTCACAAAGTACCTTCTAGTCATATAACAACGATCCTACCGCAGGCTCACCATCCACTGATAACCCTAACTGAACCGCACCATCTTGTAGTGTGATCCTGCATTCCCTACAAGGCATGTGAAAGGTGTAGGTCTTTGGTGTCCAACACTCGACCAAAGCAATAAACAAGTTTCAATCCAACTGCATGAATCCTATATGGGAAACCCCTAAAAATCCAGCAGCCTCTAAATATGGCACAATACACTGATCAAATGGGATCGTGTGCTGGGACGTTGACTCTCTCCTCCGACAACTAAAAACAACTATGGAGGAGGTATCCCATACAGACTGTGAGTGATAGAACGACTGTAGATATAGCTGCATAGAATAAATTGATCAGGTTCGATTATGTAAATAACCTAAAAAGTACTTCATTAATAACACATATATGTATTGCAGTAATAACATGAAAAAGAAAAATTCAACTACATAAAATTAAAGAATTAAAAATATTACATATCCAATTTATGATTTTTTTTTCAAATGCATAAAATTATATAATTACATGATTAAAATAGTATGAATTTAAGTTGTAAAGTTTACATATCAATCAATTAAAATTAAAGTATTAATCAAATCCTATGATATACATCAAACAATTACATAGAAGTAGTACATTATTAGTTGTAAAACCTTAAAATATACACATCAGTGACTTGAAGAAGAAGAAGCATGTTGAGAACAAGTACGACTCTTATGTCCTTCTACTTTATAGATCGTGCATCTAAGTGATTAACCAAGCCTTTTCCAATCCATTTCATTGTGTATCCTAGTAGTTTTTGATTGACCGGGTCCTTTAAAAGTCTAAATTTGGGCAAACTTCAGGGAATGATAACTATGGCCAATAATCTGGGTGCTGGATTGGATGGAAGCGATCGTCATAACAACATTTGAATATGGACAACAAGTAGCATTCATCAATATATGGTATGTACGTAAAGTGCATGTAATTATAACTGCAATTACATGTGAACATGGAATGTTAAGTGACTGCCACGTGTTACAAGAATAGGTCCCTTCCATCAAACTTACTGCTTGTGTGGGTTAGCCTTTGATTGGAGAAATCATACTCATACCCGTGTGAACCTCAAATGTCTGGATTTCTCTATCAATGGATGTCACTGAATATATAGAAGCCTGTTTTTCCCACTTCTTAGGCTTTCTTATTGCATATTTCGTATAAACATCTCCATGGTCGAGTGTTTCACTTATCTCAGATCTTCGACGTTCAAAATAAAGAATAGTGCGATAAAATGCAAAGAAATACCCATTATGGGTAACATTTGAGCTCTTTTAAATACACTATTCATACATTCAGCTGTGTTGCTTGTCATCCACTTATATAAATACCCATTATCGTGCGATTGAGTCTATTTTTCCAGGTCAATATCTTAAAAAAACTCAAGATGCTCTAGGTTCAATTGTTTTAGTTCTTTCAGGCTCTTTATAAATTTGTGCCTTTGGTGTTGATTACCTACCTTCAACACCAATTCTTTTAGTTGCTTCGATTTGTATTTTTTGTCGAAGTTGCTAGCAACATGACGAAGACAATATTGATGGAATGCTCGAGGTTCACTTTAACCTACCTCTTCATTGTTAATGACAGAAAGAATGTCATTATGCCTGTCGGAGATCAAGCAAATACCATCTTGATCGGTAACGTTTTGGCGTAGTGCATGAAGGAACCATGAATGTCTAGACTCATTTTCTCCTTCCACAATAACAAATACAAGAGGAAATATATGACCATCTGCATCGATAGATAAGGCATTTAACATTTTGCCCTTATACTTCCATACAAATGGGTTTCGTCGATCTAAATTAATGGTCTACAATATTTGAACCCTTTTATTGCAGGACCAAATGACTAGAAAACTCTTCCAAAAATGGTTATACCTGGTACATGAGATGGAAGAAAAAACCAATCAAGTTAAGTTTCCGGATTATAATGTACAACAACACTCAACGAGTAGGAAGCTTGTTGTATTATTTCTTCCAATCAACAAAAGCAACAATGGGTGCTTTTCTCTTGGCTTGCCACACTCGTCTTTACTTAACATTGTAACTGTACTGTTGTTTTATCATTTCCACGAGCAGACACAGTAACATTAGGATCAACTCTTACTATATTTTGAATTTCAACACTCATGAAATTCGAATCTAGTTGTGAGTGAGCTTGTGTTAAGTCTGAGTACAGACACGAGTGCTCTCATTCGAGCCTAGTGATTTCAAACATTCCATGACTCTTATGACTACTTTCACGTAACTTCTAATTACAACCATTAATCCATTGTTTGCATTGAACATACCAAATATTTTGGTTCGACTCGACTACAATAATTTTATAGTGTTGTGTTAAACAAATACTTTTTAATGACCAACTGAAGATCTTTCTTGCAGTCAAATAACATTCCCTTCTAAATTAGACAAGATTTGTCTACAGATACTTTCCTATCTGCAAATGTAGACCTTTGTTCACAAGTAGAATTCATAATGTCCCAATGTATTTGTCTAAATATCTTAGAAGGGACCGTTTCATTCTCTTCCTCTATATTTTCTTCATTACCAAATAATTCATTGACTTCTACATCTATACCACTATCTCCATCGTTACCAGGTTCAAGAATAACTAAATCTTCAGATTGCAATGACATATTTAATTAGCTTTTAAATATGAAGACCACCATCAGTTTAATGTGTCTATTTATTATATTAATAATGTAGTGTACGCAACAGAGATGTTTATTTGAAGCTATATGCGGCAATGACTAATGATGTTCAATAGATTTACAATGATGTTCAATAGATTTACATGTAATTTTAGGTTAAATATTACTTCAAAATCTATGCCATTTTTTATTTTTGTTCATTTTTTGATATTGTGTTTTCAAAATATTTATTCTTTTACTGTACACTTTTTAAGCTTCATTTATTTTAATTAGGATGACATTAAAAAAATGTCCGGTTTTACCCTTTAAAGATAAAATAATATAAGAATGAAGGAAAAAATAATAATTTTTAAAAAGTTTAATGTGTAAGATGAACTAACATTTTTTAAAAGTAAACGAATTAAAATGATAAAATTGAAGAATACAAAATCAAAACCATAAAAATAAAACTATTATTTAAACAATATTTTTTATTTTGCAAGGATAACAACATAAATTGTATATCAATTATAAAATGTCAATTTCAAAAAACAATCATTTAAAAGTTTAATGGTTTGATGGAAACAACAAGCAATCCACAAACTTATATGAAACAACATGAAACAAATTGTGATCATTTCTTGATTAAAATAAATAAATTTCTTAAAAGTGTGTTTAGAAAAAATATAATTAAAAATGTATGTAATAAAACAATTTATGATTCATGATGATCCATATCTTTATTTTAAGAGAGAGCTGAATTATATAATGGTTCCAGGGGTGATAAATTAAAGGCCCGACACTAATAAGGGTTGTTCATATAATCTATTAAATAAATATGCAAAATTATAATTGAGAGTTGATAGCTAATTATGGACTAATTTAGAAACCAGGTTGTTTGGAAGTATGATGGACATAATCAAATTCCAATTGTGACTTATTTTGAAGCTTTTGATCATCATCTTGTTTGCCCTATAACAACAAATACAACCCTATGATGACGATACCTCCACCAACAATGCTACAAAAATACATATTTACTAATACAAAAGTTTTTTTTATATATATCTAACAAATTTTCCCAACTTTTAAATTTGAAGCCTTCAGGATTAATGTGAGACCCATTTGTAATTTGGATAAGGAAGTAAAGTTTTGCTAAGTATTAAGAAGTTGGCATTTGAATAAATTCGTGGAAAAGATTAAGTGATAAAATCTTTTAAGGTTAGTATATGTTTTTGTGATTAAGTGGGTAGTTCGGAAAAGAAGTTGTGCGATAAAAAGAGAAAAAAGTCATTGCGTAGTTAAAAAGTGAACGTTTTGAGTATTAGACTAGGAATTTTGGATGGTCTTCGCGAGAAGAACCAAGTGTTTCGTGGAGAAGAAATCTACAAGGAAGTTTTGGTGTTTAAGTTTGCGATAAGAGTTCTATGCGAGTAAAAGTTGGTTAGTTCACATGGAAGGTTTCTTATGGTAAAAATATAACCACGCAATAAGGTTATTTGTGAGAAATGTTAAGTCGTTGAAGTTATTTGCGGTTTGGATTAGGTGGAAAGCAAGCACTGACAATGAAAATGTTAAATCTTATTTGACAGGGGTTAACATGTAAAATTAAGGATTTAAGCATGGCTAAGTTGAATATTAAATTTAAACGTGTGAACTTTTAAGCAAAAGCTGGCGAACTGAGAAGAATTTTTGCATGACTAAGTTAGTTTAACGACACTATAAATAAGATGATTTGGGTAACTAACTAGAGGATGGTGAGAGTTTTGTTGAAATGTTAAAGTGCTGCTGGTTTAGCCACGCGAGAAGATGCTTGCGAGAAGAAGGACTTCTTTAGTAAAGTTTGGAGAGTGTTTTTCTCTCAAATGAATTTATGTTAAAAATTTTTTATTATGATTTCTCTTTACCGATTTGAAAGAAGAATTCAAATGAGAATGTTTCAAAGAGATTTCTATGAAAAGTTATGTTTTCAAGCATGATTTATAATGTTAAAGCTTGATTTGATGACTATGATTTAAATACTATGTTTCTTTGAGATGATGCTAACATTTATGTGCACATAAAGAGTCAAGGTCACCATGGGTGTACGGGCTACATGGTGATAAGAAGCTGGCTTACGCGTTGAAAGAAGCATATAAAGTACGGCTTGAGCAACAAGGACGAATCTATATGTTCTCAGATGCTATTGATACAATAGTCTAAAAGCGAGGTAATGAGACCAAGTGTAGAGAACAATTCGAGATCCTAGTCAAAATAAAATAATTTGTTAAGCATAAAGAAAGGTTTATGCGAGATGAAATGATTTATCTATATATTCAAATGATTTGATATTATTTTTGCGAAATGATCATTGTGAAAAGATATTGCAAAAGGTTTTCATAACACCTCATTAAGTCTTTTAGACTTCCATTTTAAAAATCTATCTTCCAAGATTGGGCATTTAGGCCAAGTAGAGAAAAAAGTTGAAGGATTTGCAACGAGGTGATTCAAGACGTTTTGAAAATGGTCAAGCCTTGGTTATTTGGTTAAAGTATTGTAATAATGTATGAAATGCAGGTTATTAATAAAGTTTATGATTTGGTTTATATTTATTTTGCTTGGTGTTATATTAACCACTGTTACGTTATTAGTGTTGTTAATAGTTTAAAAGGAGTTGAGAATAAGATTTTGCGATAAGAAAATTTCAAAGTTGTAACAAACTCGCATCCTATTCCTACTACTTCGGCGTTATCGTTGCAGTAAGGTTTGGGGTGTGACAATTAATTTAGATTTAATAATAAAACAAACAAACTTCTAACTGAGCCCATTAAAATTTATATTTAAAACTAGTTTGTTACTTAATTATTTGTTTTAGAAATTAAATCTAAGCAGTAACTTAAAAAAATTTATTTATTTTATTTTTCACTTTTCTCCTCTTTTTTAACAACCAACCTTTAATAATTTGAAAACTTAAAAAGAAATTATTTTTTTTTTAAAAAAATAGAGATCGTTTCTTGTGTTTAATAATCTTTTTTCAAACAAGTCGAAGTCTATAGTATGGAATTTAAGAGAAAAAAAGGGATAAATTTCAAAAATGGAGTGACAGAATGAAAAAATCGAAAGGAAAAATGGAGGGGAAGAACACTTTTTTGGTGTGAAGAATGGAAGGGGTGGTTGATTTTTGGTGTAGGATGGAAGTGTAGATAGATCTTAAAGAATGAAAGGTGGAATGTGCGAAGAAAATAAGGGAGAACGAGAGAGGTAGAAGAAATTTTTTAAGTTGCAATGAAGGCAAAATGGTCGAAAATTAGGGTTTTTAATGAGGTGAAATCGTGTACCCTGTACACGACGTCACCGCATGAAGGACATATATCAGCTTTTCCGTGAATGAAGTCGTATATCACGATACACAACTTTGTCACTACTCGACAAAACTGGCAGTAACACTATTGTTGACTGCTAGATAGCACACCTGTACTTGAGTCATGTGGGTACACAACTCTAGTCAGAAAACACAAATCGGGTCCACGACTCCAGTTAGCTTTAGCGAAGTCGTGTATCGGGTACACGGCTTTGCTACCATATTTTTGACAATAGTTTCACGCATATCCTAAATTTGTCATTACTTTTTAAAAACACATTATTTAAAAAAAAGAGGATAGTTGCAAATTTAGCAATTAGATTCAAAATAATTAAGTATATAGCAACATTTTAAAGAATTTGCAAATATAGCAAAATTTGTCAAATTCTATCAATGATAGAAGTTTATTACCTCAAATCTCTAATTTTCCTTCCAAACTTCTTTGTCTTCTTAATTGCAAAGCCCATCCCGAATCTTCCAACTTAGTAACCTACATCGCTAGATGGTGGTCGCAACGAACAGTTGCCCACGATGTCGCCCACAAAGCAGCCATAAATGTGCAATAGTACCTTAACTCAATCGGTCAAACTTTTTCATCTCCCTTGAAAGCAGTCGTCCACCTGTTGCTTCTGCAAAATTAGAGTTTGTCTTCCTTTCTTCAATATTTATAGACTCATGTTCTGTTTACCATGTAATGCAAACTATAGTTTATTTTGTAGAAATAAGACAACAATTTACCTTGAAGACATCTCTAATCCTTGTCTTTACTAAAGTAAAAACAAGACTCATGTTCTCCTTTCCACTTATATCATCTATTCAAATATTAGATTGATTATTAATGAAATAAGATTTCTTTTTACAAATTATTTAAAATTGGGATTTGAAATTTGGCCTATAACACCTTATTTTCCATACACAAATGACTTCTAAGGTTAACTCTATACCGGTTTTTAGTGATTTTTATTAAAAATTATTTATTTTATTTTGATCTCCAATCACACCGTAAAAAACACCAATGACTACTTCTTTTCTATTTTTCTTTAAAATTAAATCCTTTTTGAGGATGTCGACCATTTCGAGTCTCTTGCATGGCAACAATCAGTAAATGACTAAAATAATAAAAGTATCAAGCATTCAATTCGCATATGCATGATAACACTACAATACGAGAGAATTGTAAAATCTAAAACATTAATCCATAAAATTTAGAATTCCACAACTTAAAATCACCATTAAAAATTAGAAGTCTAATAGAATCTACAAAAGAAGAAAAAAAAAAACTCATGATGCGTGCCGTTGCAAGCTCTACAATCTCAAGCCTTAATTTTCTTCTTATCTCTCAAGAATAATCTCACTCAATAACTCTTTCAATTTGTAGAAAGTACTAAGAAACGATTTCTCTCTCTAATTTGTCTCCTCATTGAATGATATGAATGGTTCTATTTATAGAGGGATGGGATAATCCCAATGCTAATCTTTATAGGTTTCTCAAACACTTTAACAATTCTAATTATATATATATAATTTAACATTCCTACTTGATTATGAGATAAAAAGAAAAAAATAAAAAACTGGACAATATAAACTTGTAAAACACACATGTTTACACAACCATTTTAACTTTACACACACATGTACACCTTACTCAAACTAAAGTCTCCCTACTTTATTAATATTTAATTCTTTCCCATCTCCAATCTGTCTACACGAATAGCCCTACGATGCCACTTTTTTTCCTTGATTTTGCCTCATCAGCAGCTTTGATGAGACGTGATTTTTAGCCTATAACATATCCCCAACATAGCTAGTGAAGACACAACCCAAATCTTGAATTACAAGTAGCCACAAAATCAAATTGTAAATAGTGGCACATATTCCTATACTCCTTCATTAAGCAAACCAAAAAATACAAACAAACACACTCTTATACTTCTCATCAATACCCCTTCACTTTATACAATCAGAGAACAAATATCAAACCCCAAAAGAAGTAAAGATTTGGTGAAGAAGAACAATAATGAGAAG
Organism: Cucumis variabilis; assembly: GCA_037974545.1. Lineage (NCBI taxonomy): Eukaryota > Viridiplantae > Streptophyta > Magnoliopsida > Cucurbitales > Cucurbitaceae > Cucumis > Cucumis variabilis. The sequence continues at coordinate 114 of JBBPDI010093911.1, read as the reverse complement.
TACTACTACTACTACCCATGGGATAACAAAACACACCAGGCTCATTAGACTTGTAGGAAGAAGCTTGTTGGGAGTAATATTCCTTGTTGCTCTTGGAATGATCATATGTTGGCT
>JBBPDI010093903.1:0-27595 GCA_037974545.1 Cucumis variabilis | reverse complement strand
ATATGATTTAATTAATTATTAACTAATTGATTAATTGTTAATTAATTAGTAGATTTGATAAAAAGAATCTTATAATTTTCTCCTACTCCTTTTCCTATTCCAAGAAGGAAAGAGGGTTATAAATATCTAGAAGAAAATAGTTTTCTTTAACCAAATTCATCCAAAAAAAGGTCAAGACTTTTTCTCTCTGCAAAAAGAAAAGAATTTCTCTCAACTACCTTTAAACATTTTCCCATCCCCATTGGTTCCCACAAATCAATCTCATCCTAGAGGATAGGAAGGTCTCCAATGGATGGTGTCCCCAATTTGGTGATTTGTAGATTCAGAGACGTCATCAAAAGTAAGTTTTCATATCCTATAAATTAAAAGCATGTTTAGATTTATATTTAGAATTTTGATTCTAAAATTTTGCCAATGTACTGGTATTTTAAGATTTCCAAATTAATTTGAGGAATGGTTCTGTAAAATCGTCCGCTGTCATAGGGCTTTTATCCCTTCAGTATCTAGAAGTGTTCGCTTATGATACTTATAGAACTTCACGCTTAAGGACATGAACCTCTTCGTACCTAATGTCCACACTTGTCTTCCATTTGGGATATAAATAAGGGAAGTTATCTCACAAAAGTGGAGCTGTCACCAAACTCCTTCCTACGCGCATTAGCCTTATCCTTGCTAATTGCCCTCTCGAATAGTTGGCGATTGATGACAAGCATTATAAGCTGCACTTCTTATCAAAATCTTATCACAAACCTATCTACCAATAACACATTGACAAGAGAAAAGTCAAGAAACGATGGATTGAAAATGCATAAGCATGTAATATATATTAAAGAATGTAAGCCTTCGACCATTGTACAATATGAGCAGTATAATATTACACAAAAAATAAAAAAATGGAAGATAGTAGAATGAGTATGAGTACAAGTTAGGGGGAATGGAAAATGGAACCTCCACCACTCAGACTCTAAGCTCTCACTTACAGTATAATCGGAGAAGAAGAAAAGACGTTTATAGATGGTGTAAAGGCTAATCCTTTCTGCTCTTCTCTCTCTAGGTTTTTAGCCTTTTGACTCATTTAAGGCCCTCTTATGGCTCATCGAGACATCTCCTATGATCCATGCAGGCCTCTCTTTCTTTCGTGAAGAAGGAGACTTTTTATAGATAGCTTTTATAATACCCCAAAATCTTAAGGTAATATATTTTATCCTACTTTTAACTATATCAAATCGTCTTGGTTTAAAGAATTTAAGTTCTAGGAGTGTTTTTTTGTATTTTAGATTTGTTGGGAAAGAAAGGTAATAAAGATTTAAATATGTAAGAAATAGTAATAATAATAATTATTATAATTTTTATTTAAAAAAATGAAAGGAAAAAGAAATTAGAATCCCCCTTTATTCCTTCCGCGACCGACCCCCCCTCGAATTTTGCTTCTTCTTCCTGCCCTAACTATAGCCGCAGGCCAACCCACGTTCTCCTTTTCTATTTCCGTTTGTCAGCCGACGACAAGCAGCATTCGTTCCAGTCCACCGATTGTGACGAAGTTCTGCGCTCCACGCTGCCACCTGCACCAGTCGAACAAGCCATGACGATCATCCTCTTTCATGTTCTACTGTCATGAACCTCCGTTGTGACCCTTCATCAATCGTCTGCGTCGCCGTGTATTTCGTCTCTGACTCCATCCGAGCAACTTAGTTTTGCAGCACCGTCGTGACCCACTACTTCCATCCGCATGTTGCTTCTCCAATTTAACTTGCTCATCGTTTGGTTGCATGATCATGTCGTTAGATTCGGTAGCTATTGTCTTTCTTTTTATTGTGATAGATTGAAGTTTATAGAGGGAAATTTAAGTTAGGTTGTTGTTATTTCAAACAAATTCAAGTAAATTTGGTTGGATTGTTTGTTGACTGTTGTTCAATCTTAGGTTGAGGGTAGCGCTTGATTGTCTTTGAGTCCACAACGACTGTTGGCTTGGGTTGGAACTCGATTTGTTAACATTGGGTAAGTTCATGGTTATCATGGTTTTATGGTTTGAATGAAGAAGCGACTCTGGGAAAAATACTGAATTTTTGTCATTTTGTTTAGGTTCGTGTTCGTGGCGATAGTTAGAATAAGGTGCTTAGGTAACATTGAGGTAAGGGACTTTCTACTGGACTTACCTATAGCCTTGAATGTGATGGATTATGTTGTTATATCTGAACTGAGAAAAGATGATGGTTATAATATATACTTTTGAATGTAGACTTATTGTTTATTGTGTGTTGTGTCCGACTGAGAAAATATATATCTATGTATGGACGGATGTGGACTTGGTATTTGAGTACATTGTTGTGTCTGACTAGATATGTATGTATAGACATATGACTGATGAACGACTAAAACTTGGTGATTGTTCTTAAAGGGGGTAGACTTGAAAATGTGGATTCTTGTCTTGACTGAATGTATGGTATCTTGTTAGGGATGTGTTCTTTGGAACTAAGGAGACGGTGAGATTGTGCTCTTGTAGACTGTGGAGAATATTATGGTTACTTAGATATGTTTTTGACTAGCTTTAGGGCTGAACTAGAGTAAGTTGATTGTTAGGGGTTAATTGGAGTTTATGAGATGAGGTTATGAGAATAATTTGTAAATGACTGTTAAAATGAAAGATTTGGACTGAGGGGAATAAATTATTAGTTACCCTATTGTGTAGTTACCTTGCAGGTGTCCTACGGGATCACCACCATTTTATATCCTGCGGGATTATTTGACTGATATGTGTTTCTGCAGAACTCTAGACTGATTATGCGTCCTTCGAGGTGTTAGACTGATTATGTGTATCCTACTAGATCACAAGACTGTGACTGTGCCAGTAGTGAGTCTCTTACTGAGTATGTTTGTACTCACCCTTTTACGTTTAATGTTTTTTAGGCAAAGATAACAGAGGAGGTAGACCGGCGAGAGGCAAGAAGGAGGCGTGACTGCCATAGGGAATGTCGTTCAAAATGCTTTCGCCTATGTTTTGTTGTTTTCTTAGGGACATGAGACTGTTTAGAAAATTTTTGTGATTTAATGGAGTTATGAATTTTTGTTGTGCAAACTGTACTTCTAAAATTTTGGTTGATTGAAATAGGGCCTGAATAAAGGTTTCTTTGATGTTATTTGACTTCATGGATTTTATAAAGACTCATGTTTAAAATAAATGTTTTTCCATTAAAGTAATGACTACAATTTAGTTTCAAAAACTTGGGTCGTTACAGCTTCTGGCGAAAAAACTTCTGTTCTTCTGAACATTTCAGCGTCGAAAGCGTCTGTGACATATCACATCATCTCCAACAACTATTCTTGTCTTTTAGCAAACTCCTTCTGGCGTTGTAATTTGGTCTTCTTGCCTATTCTTCTAGCGAATGACTCTGTGATTTACTATCTTCTTCCTTTGTTCATAATCCTGCGTTTAGACATTGAAAACTGCATAAAACAGGCATAATGCTTATGTAAAGTATATTTCTGAGTACTTATGCATTTTTAACACAACGTACACGTTTTGATATGGTTCTTCTATATTTTTTCCTCATTATTCTATAAAAGAGACTACAATTACTTGTATTTCTACAAGTTATCATCTCCCTCAGCAGGAGATGATGGATCAATTGGCCATCGAAGACCATGTCCACATTCTGCAATGGACCAAAATTGTTTTATGGAACATTTCCAACTATTCCTTAGTTAGTTTCTCCTTAATAACAGTGTCAATCTTATGGACTGAACAAAAGATAGTGGCTGGAAAATATTTCTCCGTAGGTACAACCATCTTAAACCCAATGATAATAGAATATTTTAGTTATGTGCATGATCGTTTAGAAAAACACATCTAAATGATTGCTTAGTCTAGGTTAAGATATCATTTACGTGGCATAATAGATCGTTTAATCCAAATAGTAACCACATATGACAAATATATTAAACATACATGCATAGATCAGAAGTGGATGAAAAACATATTTTTAACTTATTTTACACAAAAATGAAGAAAACAAAGACAAAAATGTTTAATATATACAGAAGACAAAGCATAATATAAAATCAGTCATAACATTAATAATCAACAAAAAATTGACGTGCACAAACACAATTTTGAAATTGAAGAAAGAAATGGAAACTTTAAGAATTTGAGTGGAAAAGTTTAAGGGAATTGAAATTGTTTGAGAGAAAAAGCATAATGGTGGTAAGGGTTTGAAATAAACTGAGCAAAAATGAAGAGAACGGTAACAATTTGGGTCTTCTATACCAAATGGGAAAACTGGTCAATTCGAGTGTTTTTATAATGTCAAAATGATAGGTACAAATGATTGTTTAATAACCTAAACGATCATGTAATAATCTACACGATCTTGTAATATATGTTAAACGGTCATGTTTAAGTTAAAACAATCTTAATAAGATCTAAACGATCATGTTGTTGAACCCGAACACAAAAAATTATGATGTATCCCTCTCTAAACGTAATAACTTTAAACGATCAAAAGATGGATATTTGATGAACTTTTTCATGTCACAATCCATCTTACCTTTCCTTACTTGGTCGGCCCCAACTCCTGATCACCTAGGGAAGAGAAACTTAAACACGTAAGTTAAATACTTATGAGTGAAGATTTTAAAAAATCTTTTTGGGAATACAAATCAGGCACAAATTCATTTTCATTTCTCAAGTGCTTCTTTCAACATCTCATTTCATAAATCATAGAAATCTCACATTAGCTTCTCTTATTCCTTTCTACCAAGAACATGAATCATTTCCCTCACCAAGTCTATTGTGATTCACTCTCGCCATTCGAACGCTCAAAAATTAAGATAATTTTTTGAGATAATTATTTTAGTTTGGTTTAATTTATTGAATGTTATTTGGTTTCATTCAATGAAAATTATGTGGTTTTATGAAAATTAAAATTTGATTAAATAATTTTGGGTATTTATTTAATTAAATTGGAAAGTGGAATTTTTGTTGGAAAGTTGATAATTATAAGAAGAGGGAGAAGAATTGATTTTGGAAAAGATTTAAAAATAAAAAGGAAAAGGAAAAATATATTAATAATAATATTATTATTATATATTTAATCTCTCTCGGTTTACGTGAAAGCCATCTATTCACCTTCTTCCTTGGAAAACCCTAGCTCCGCCCCTCCTTCCTTGTTCTTTCATTGATGGTCTTCATTCTTGATTGACGCTCAGACCACATCGTCGGCAGCCATCGAGCGCAACCCTCTTGTTTTCGTCCATCCTTGTCGTCAAATGAGTTGCACACGTCGAGTCATTTGTGAGACTGAGCTGAATCTACGTTCCTCCACCTCCATCCATGTCGTTCCTCCATTGGTGTTCAAACGAAGCCCATGCCCAAGCTGAATGAGTTTTCGTTCCAGTAGTCGTCGTTCTCCCCATTGCACGCTAAGTCTTTGTTTAAAGACCCGACTAAATCTTCACGTGTCAAAGCCATCTCTCTTCTTTCATAAATCATGTCCAAGTCAGGTTGAGCGAGTTTCTAGAAATGAGTCGAGCCACCATTTTCTCCTTCAGGCCATTTGCTTTTGGGACATCTCTTTGGCGAGTGTTGATTGGGATTTAGGTATGTCAATAAAATATTGATTTTTGGTTTAAAAAAATCTATTTTTGGATTAAGTTGAATTATCTTAAAGTTGGATTATTTTCCTCAGATTCATTTGGTTAAATTTTAGTTGGAGGTTTTGAGTCGTGAAGTTTTCCCAATCAAGGTTGAAAGTGGTTTCAACCTCAACTTTGGGTAGGTTGATTAAAAAGGGTTTTTGGGCCTTTAGCCAACTGTTAATTTTTTTAAATTAAGTAGTTGAATTTCCCTAGGATTGGTTCATTGGAAAGCTTTGACAGTTAAGGAATATTTGTTAGCTGATCTCAAGTAAGAGATTCTATTGCTAAACCTTCTAACATAAAATTAAGAGCTTGCATGTATCTTTTTTCCTTATGCATTACTGTAGCTAAGGTGCATAATCTGTTGATGTTGATGTACTGATGTTGATAACTAATGTTGGTGCACTAATGTTGGTGCTGATATATTAATCACATGATAAAGGATGTTATGATTAATATTCATGTCATGTTTATGATGTTTATGATATGTTACATGCCTTGGACTATGGTCTGTCTGTTAACCTTGTCTATTGAGCTTCTACTCCACATGTATTATGATTCTACCTATGGAGTCACTCGCACGACCAGGAGTGTTCCTTCAAAATCGCTCGTACGAGTAGGGGTGTTTGTACGTTGTCACTTGCAGTGTGTATCAACGATTATTCGCACGACTAGGGGTGTTCCTATGAGATCGCTTACATGATTAGGGGTGTTCGTATGATTTCACTCACTCAGGTGTGCTTCATTGGACACATGATGCTATTATTATGTTTCTAACAGAAAGTTAAAAGATCATCTAACGGGACAAATAGTGGGTCCCTTGCTGGATATATTTTATATACTTAGTTTTTTCCATGTTTAAAATTTCAGGCAAAGGTGGAGGATTTGAAGTTTTTTTTAAAATGTTAGTACCTATGGATCACATTTTAAAACTATTTTTGCTAGTTTTGTCAATTTTATATCTTCAAACATTTCTTTGAAATTAATTTTATAAAAAAATTTAGTTTTCTCCTTTTCAAGAAAGTTTAAAGTATTAATTTTCTTTTGAGCAAAGACCTTAGCTTAGTTTGAAAGTCCAGGTCGTTACACCATTATCTTGCAATTAAGCGATGTGATGTTCACTCCATCCACAACATCTAGGAAGTTTCTTGATTTGTTTCTTGTTGCATCAGCTGTCAACACGACACTATTAACATTATGTGCACACCAAATAATTACAACTCACTTGATAGGAATAAGACTATAAATTGCACACATTCACCACAATCTGCACATAGAAAGTAACCATTTTCTCTTCTCAAACAACAACAATAAGAATAACACAAAAAGATACAAAATACGTTATGCATAACTCAAACTCGAAAGAATGTATTAAGAAAACATTGCAAATCATTGAGTTTACAAATCACTCACAAGAGTGTTTATTTTAAAAAAGTCACTCATGCAAAAGTGTTTAGTTTAGAAAAGTTACTCATGCAATGTCTGATCTCCTTCTTCCCCAAACGCCTTTCCTCACCTAGAACTGTCTCAGCAGGAACTTGACTTCTTCTACTCTCTCAACAAAACCTCCAAGTAACAACATTTCTCTTAAGGCCTTTACCCTTATTTATACTAATCCTTTGGACCGATAACTTCCTTTACACGCCAGTTCTGGATTATAGCTTTACACGTGTCACCTTACCGCCTTACCAAACCATGCATCCAAAACAAACTTGACACGTAAGCCAACGGTTAACTCATGATTAAACATTCCCGTGAGGCTCAAATCTTATCATCATGGAAAGCTAAACCCTTCCTCGCTTTATTTTCTCGGGAAGCTAAACTTTTTTTTCTACCTTCTTCTCCTTGCGACAAACTAAAACCACCCACTTCTTTTTTGACTTTGCTTTACATTACTTCACCATATCGCTTAACACTCCTTGCGATAGAACTCCATCGTCGTGATAATTTTTCTCTCATTGTCTTCTCTCAATGTGACTTCCTTTCTTCCCTTTGAATTTATCTTTAGAATGATCAATCTTTTCACTTTAGAAAGAACATCCCACTCCTTGGTGGCTCTCTTTTTCAATACGACTCCCTTTCTTGGATCTGGGCCTCACAACATTAGTTTCAATAAACAGGGCCAAGGTAACCTTCACAACATCTTCATTGTTTGAAAAATCAATCTGTTTAAAGGCTTTCTCAACATCCAAGCACGCTTTTTCCTTCTCCTTATAGACTTTCTTGTCCTTTGGTCCAAATAAGAGCTTTCATAGCCACTTAGATGTTGGCCACAAACCATAAAAGTAAACAACCATTCTAAAAACAATGATCATAAAATATTTTAGTTATGTGTTGGATCATTTGATAAATCCTAAACCATAAAAGTAAACTGTAAACTCTAAACCCTAGAATATGTGCACGATTGTTTAGACACATCTAAACGATCACTTAGTCTAGGTTAAGATATCTTTTCATGGCATAACAGTTCGTTTAATCCAAATAGTAACTAGATGTGAGATATATATTCATCGTAACATACATGTGTAGATCAGAAGTTGATGAAAAAAATGTATTTTTAGCTTATTTTAACATGAAAACATAAATTTTTAATATATAAAGAAGACAAAGCATAATATGATATAAAAAAAATTCAATTATAACATAAACAATCAATAAAGAAGCATTGCACAAACATACCTTTGATATTGAAGACAAAATTAAGAATTTGAGAGGAAAAGATTTTAAAGGAATTGGAAACCCTAAATTCTAAATGTTTGAGAGTACGAGTTTGAAATAGTGATCAAAAATGAAGAAAACAGTAAGAATTTAGGTCTGCTATACCAAAGAGGGAAAATGGTCAATTCACATGTTTTTAAACTCCAAATCACTTTTAATTAACCTGTCAGCGCATTTTTATAAATGATAGATGTAAACGATCTTTAAATAACCTAAATGATCGTGTAGTTAAGTCAAAACAATCTTTGATTATATCTAAACGATTTTATCATTACATATAAACAATCTTCTAATAACATCTAAACGATTTTGTAGTTAATTCAAAACAATCTTGTAATTACATCTCAACGATCTTCTAACTAAATCTAAACGATTGTGTTATTAAATCTAAACAACTTTGTTATACATTCTACACGATCGTGTAGGATATCATATGTTAGACAATGATAGTATTCTATCTATGTCTATTTGAGACCCTAAAATTAAAATTTGAAACAGTTTGTAAGGAAAAAATCATATTTTAATAAGAAACTTATAAACTAGAGAAAAAAGAGACTTACAAATTACTAAAGTATAAAATAAGGAGATGTTCAGAAGTTAAAATTTACAAATTTAAAGCTTTACAAACACTATAAATTTTTTCTACCACTATTGAGAAATGCATAAGTCAAGGATGGAGCAAAATCAAGGTATTTTTGAGTTGAAGTTCTTCTTTGTTCCTTCTAATTGGTTTCTTTTTGTTTTGAGATTGGTCATCTCCACAACATGTTTCAAACCGTTGCCTTTTTTCGGTCCCTCCATTTTTGTTCTTTTGCTCTTTCTCTAATTTTCTTTTGCTTTCATTTCTTGTTTTGCATCTTCTTCATTATATACTATTACTGTCAATCTCTTCAATCTTCAGTTTCATTAATATCATCATCAGTAACTTGTTTCTCTTTTTGTCTTCTTTTTGTTGTAAACAAAATTTCTTCACCATCAGTATTTGTATCTTCTTGATTTTTCTCCCTTTCAACTCTCTCATACTTTTTTTTTGTTTTCTTTTCTGTGATTACTTGCTGCAAGAAATTATTGGAGTTGATAAGAAGAACAATGAATGGTAGGCAATGATAACTATTTATTCTTCTTAGATAGACAGAGATAGTGGACTATCATGATATTTACATTTTGTTCTTGACTTCGTTTTGTTTTGTTTTCTCTTATCATATTTTTCTCTTCATCACTTTCATATGATGTTTCATTGACTTGTTCGCTTTGTACTTCAGTTTCTTCTTCTTCATCTTTAACTTCTTCTTCTTCTTCTCGATCTTTATCTTCTTCACAGTTTGATCTTCATCTGTCTTAAATTAAGAAAAAAATGTTTTAGAAACGATCGTCAAGAAAATGTAAACGATCATGCAAGAAAATCTAAACAATTGTTCAAACTTTTAAATGATTGTGTAAATGTTCTAAACGATCATGTAAAATATATAAACGATTGTGCAACCAATTGTATACAAAAGAAAATCAAACCTGGGTCAACAGTTTTTTGTGTTTCTAAATTTGTAATTTCGATATCATCATCTTCTTCTTCATCTATTTGCAAACATATAAAGTAAGAATGTTAAAAAACATTATGTAGATGCTAGGATTGTGTATCTTATAAATACAGATATAGAGGATTATATTTGACTGTTACCGTAACACTCCCAATTTTTGAAGTATTTCTCTTAACCAAATTGTCTTATTTTATTAAGAATTAAAGGATTCTTGGTTGTTGTTCTTCTTTTATTGGTGAGGTTTGTGAGGGAGAGAATTATAAAATTTTCTTTTGAAACGAAAGGAGTTGAAGAGAAAAGAAAGGAAATAATAATTAGATTATAATAATACGATTAATATGTTATTGTAATTATAACTATTATTTTAAAATTTTTCTCTTCATCGTTTCACATGCAATCTTCTCCTTCACCATTCTTCTTCTTCCTCATGTCCTAGTCGTTCCCCCAGCTACTGCCTCACCGCCGACCATCTCCTTTAATTGAACATCATTGAAGCCTTTGTTTGTTGAAGCCAAATGCCCAACCGAATTGCACGCCACATCCCACCGCGCCTCCAATTAACCCAAGTCACAGCGCCCAGTTTTTCTTTGTCCTTTCACTTCTCCACGTCACCGACCGTCTTATTTTCTTCATTCAATTCGCTCATTTTTTGTTGTGTGCCAGTCGAGCCACTCTCATCCTGTTGAAATTGAAGTCAAAACGTTCATTGTGGATGCGTCCTTTCTTCGATTCGCAAAGCCATCATCATGCGATATCTTTTCTTTCAGTTAAGAGTTGAAAGTCGAGCACACATTTTGCTCCAAATCTACCTTGCACACCATCGGTTGGGTTGCCTTGTGCACTAGCATTTATGCCTTGTCACGAAGAGTATTGGGTTTTTGTGGTAAGTTTGTAATAATGTGTATGGTTTTGTGGTGTATTTTACCTTGGAGTTGTAATGTTGAATTAATCGATTAGTTCAATATTGTTTCTTGAATGTGTCAATTGTGGATAGTGTTTGAATATCTTAGGTTCACGAAAGTTTGGTTGGAGTTCAATTCTCCATTGAATTTGGATAAGTTGTGGAATTTACATATATAGAGAATTATTGAATGGATGAAATTGTTTGTGGAAGTGATGGATTTCTGTTCGATTTTGTTTAGGTCCATTCATTGCACTTTAGTTTGAAAAAGCAGCTTAAGTAAGATTAAGATAAGGGGTTTCTACTATTGGACTCTATAATGAATTTGGAACGTATTGACTGTATGGATTTAACTAAACTGAGATGGAATGACTGATATGTGAATTTAAATATGATGACTGAATTGAGAACATTGAACTAATTGAATTGAGGGTGGTTGACTGATATGTTAATATATAGACAATATACTGTAGATTGAATTGACTGAGCTGAGGTGGGTGACATGTATGTATAAGTTTAATTGTATGAGGAATCGTTATGCTAATGATTGATTGTGTACTAGTATGGGTAAATTGATTGTCTATGTGTTGAACTAAATTGATGATATGTTGGTAGCTTAAACTATATTTTGAGTTGACTGTTTAAATTGTTAGAATGGACTAAGGGAGAATTGTTAGCTTTATCTATTGGGTAGTGTGCCTTGCAAGTGTCCCACAGGATCACCACTTGTTGTGCATTCTTCGAGAGCACTAGAATGATATGTGCATCCTGCAGAGCACTAGACCGATATATGCATCCATCAGGGGCACTAGATTGATTATGTGCATCTTAGGGGATCACGAGACTGTTGTGATGCGGGATACCCCCAATAGGAAGTTAACAGTTTTATCCATAACAGCACCAGTAGTGGGTCTCTTACTGGGTATTTTTATACTCATCCTTTTATGTTTAACTTTTCAGGCAAAGGTAATACGAGAGACCGACCGACCAAGGACAAGAAAGATGCGTGAGCGCCATATGGGAACCTAGTTTTTTGTTTCTTAAAATTTGCTTCCGCTTAGGGTTTTCAATTTTTGTGATTGAACAGAGTTTATGGATAGTGATTTTGTAAACAGTACTTCTGAAATTTTATTTGTTTGAAATAGGGTCCGAACAATATTTTCCTTGATCATTATGGTTTCAAATAATTTTTACCATATTTTGTGTCAATCAAAGTATTTTGTTTAAAATAATGACTTTGACTTAGATAGAAAAGTTTGGTCGTTACAATTACAAAGAAAAACTTAAGGTAGAGCATTATCTCTATCTATCCCAAATAGTGTGTGATAGATTTATTGTTTGTAAAAGAATTAAACCTGTGGCAATATTTGTATTTTTGGTGTTTTTAAATCTGTAGTTCCTATTGTTTCCAAATCACTTTGTGTTTCAAGGACCACAGTTCCCTACATAGAAAAAAAAAAAAAAAAAACAGAATTGTTGTTTATTTTGAACTTAAGCAATTTTAAACAAAACAAAGCAATAGATAATGAACTAAACATTAATCGTAGAGCAATATTTTGTTGCACAGTCGACCATTGTATTATCTTCTTCATCTTCTTCGAGAAGGCTAGACTACAAGTAGGTGGTTTTTTTTTTTTCACAACTCGTTAATAATTTTTTTCTTTCTGTTTCTATTGTTGTGGAAGATTTTTTTTATGGTAATCCAACATTCAAGCTTCTAATAACCAATGTCAACATATATTTTATTTCTTTTAGGCATTGTCCTAACAAAATTTGTTTTTTCTTCTACTTTTTCTTGATTTTTTCTAATTTCACTTATTTCATTCAAGAATTTGTTTTTTTGTATTATTTCTAAATTTGTTTCCATTTGTTTCTCTCTTTTTTTTTCCTGTTTCTCTGTCTGTTCTTTTTTGTCCTGCGCCTCGCTCTTTGAAATATTTCAAAATTATTTGAGATTCTTCTTTTGTTGAGTCTAGTAACGTCATAGAAAACTATAAGTAAAATGATGTTAGAAAATTAGTGAAAAAGTAGCAAAAAATACCGTGAATCAAAAATAAATCAATAACGTTTCTACAACAGTACAAAATACAAATTCTTAATACAAGAGCTTAACAAAGAAATGCCAAAAGGCTTTGCTGTATTCAATCTTCAACGATCGCTTAACTCTGATCACTTACCTTTTAACACGATCACTTAGCTAATTAAACAATTGCTTAGTGCTGTTAGCTTACCTTTCAAACCGATCGCTTAGCTTCTTACAACTTGGGAAGGGAAATCTTAAAACGTAAGTGAAATGACTTAGTAAGTGATAATTTTGAAAACCTTTTAGGAATGAAATTCAATAAATAAAATCATTTTCGCTTCATAAATAGGTTTTCAATGCCTCATTTCAATAAAACATAAAACACACATTAGTCATCCACATTCTTTTCTACTAAGAACATGAACTGTCCTATGCCAAAACTCAGCATCTCATGTTTAGACTACTGTGATTTCCTTTCACAATCATCAACATCCAGGAATAGCCCTGGTTCACTTCTCATTACTCAGGTCGAGATGCAATGCACATCTTTTATCATTATCCCGCTTCATTCCACCATGCAGGCTTTTCCTACATGAATGCCTTTACGTATTATGTTCACATAGTTAGCTTATTGATAGGAATATGACTAAAGTTTTACTCTCAATCAAGCATACAATAAAATCATCGCATTAAGAACTCAGCTTAAGAAACTTCCTTTAGAATTCATTCGCATAAAACGTGAACTTTAACTTCAAAACATGCACTAAAACTTCCTTATTAAAACATGTTTTTCATAAACATAAACATGCAACATATGGTACATGAAAACATGCTTCTTAGAAAGAAAAGCTTTAGAAATCTATAACCATTTAGAAAAACATGCTTGAAACTCTTGTTTTTTCATTAGAAAACTTCTCAGTAAACAACGCTTGTCTTTTGCTTCAAAAAATCTTAGAATAACAACTCTTTTTTGCAATCTTTATTTCATATTTAAATCAATCCCAAAATAGATTAGTTAATCCTTGAGGTTTTAGTATGTTGGCAGCTCATGCTTTCCAAAATTCTAAGTATTTTTATGTCAAGACACCTGAATTTCAACTCCACTGATTTGATAAATAAAATGCTTTTAACCAACATAACCCCCGAAAACTTCTTTAAACCTCTTATATGTACGATCATTTAGCTTTCTACACGATTGTCCAACATCCTACACGATGGTTCAACCTCTTACACGATCGTCCAACCTCTTACACGACCGTCCAACCTCTTACACGATCGTTCATCCTTCTATATGATCTTTTAACCTTTTACACAATCATTTAGACTTACGTACGATTGTTCAATTCTCTTGCACAATCATTTATCATTTTAATGATCATTTCCTTCTTATACAATCATTTACCAAAATATTTCTTCAAAAACCTTCTACAAAATTGCTTTCCTTCTTGCTTGAGATTACTCCAAGTTACCCCAGAATTTCCTTTCTTTTTAAGGTACGGGTCTCACAGTGTTTGACCTATGGAAAATATAATAAACAGTATGTTATAAACCAACAGCTAGTGCTAACAGATAGACAAAAATCTGACAAAGATACACAATTATAGAGCACTATTAAGATAGGTATTGACAAAGATAGAGCAATTAGATAAAAATAGACAAATATAAACAAAGATAGACAAAGATAGAGGACCATACAAATAGACATTGGCATTCTAAGTTACCTTCACTTGTTTTTCATTCTTCATTTGTTTTTCTTCTATCTTTCCTTTAGATTTTATTCGTTTGCTAGTTGATGTTGTTTGCTCTTCCTCACCATCTATTTACAAAAAAAATTAGGGTATTAAATTAAATAAAATGTAGATAGACTCAGGCTTCTTTGTATCGGCAATATATCAAGATAGATGGAGATAGATTTGGTTGCAAAACCAAAATATTTAGCAATTTATGAAATGCCGGAAAGAAATTTAAAAAGATTGATGGAGAACAAAATGTGAAAGAACAAGAGGAAGAAGAATTTTGGAAGTTAGGTAAAAGAAGGTAGGTGAAAACGAACAATTGAAGAAGAAGATGCACCACAAAAATGATATGAAGAAGTCAAAGTAGGGTGAAGAGAAAAATTTTAAAGAAGAGGGTTCATCTTTTTATATGGCATTGATTTGCATGGTATTTTTATAATTATGCGTGATTGGGCTTTGCTTCTCTTGGGCTTCTCAAAATGATCATTTATCCCTACCTAAACGATCATACACAAATATCCAACAACGTGTAAGGTATTTTAAACGATCATTTGTATCTAAAGTTTTCTCTCCATCATTTAGAGTTTATTATTTGATCGTTTAAATTTGAGGCTTTTTCGCCATCGTTTAAAATAATATACATGATCGTGTATCGTGATCATTTAGAAGAAGATTACTTGTGCGCTTGTGGTTGATTTATCTTGTGTTGATTGAGGTATTTTTAGTATTTTTCATTGTGGACCTGTGGACTTTTTCCTTCTTCAAAATTATTCTATACAGTGTAAATATTTTACCGGATTGTTATATTTTTTAAAAATTTTCTTAATTCAAGATAATTAAATAAAATTATCTCAAATTTGGGATGTTACAATAACATTTAAGTATAGTTAATTTAGTCTTTTTACTCTGCATAAGGATTTTATTAGGAGGTTATTTAACCATTGCCTTTAGTTTGTTTAAGGAGTATTTTTATAATTGTTGTTTAGGTATTTTCTATCAATGGAAATTCTCTGGTAATAATCACCACCTTTTGCAATTCTTGATTCAGGGTTTCATGCTAAGAACATTCAGAAAAGTTTGATTCAGAAAAGTTTGATTCAGAAAAGTTTGATCATCTTATTTGTGTAGTGTTCGAACTTGGAGTGAGGAACTAGTTGATTTCCTTATCTCTTGGTCATTGATCAAAGAGTAATTCAAATCTAATCCATTTCTTGGGTTGTTGTTAAACTGATTTTGAGGTTTTAGAATTTGATATTAGGGACCCATTAATTGGATTCCTAATTTTAAAATCCTAGAGTTTTTATATCACTATTCTTCACATTATATAATAGTATAAGATCCTTTGAAAATTTTGTGCACATCATGATGATGCTATTTGTTCTTTAATTGTTATGAATTCTCTAACTTGTTCCTAAATGATATGCTATTGTAATTCATTGTGACAACCACAATGTTATGCAGATTATACTCACAAACGATGTATTCCATCCAAACTTATTAAAACTGAATGTCACTTTGTTCGTCTTTATCTAGTGCGCAACACTCTCTTCCTACAATCCATATCCCTACAAAGCAAGTAGTTAATATCTTCATTTATACCTTGAATAATTTGAGAGAAGGTGTTAATGTAAATTATTTTTATGAGTTAATTACATTCAATTAGACCTTGAATATAATGCAAAATTTTCTATTACGTTTTTTTCTTAGTACAGATGGGGTAAGTGTTTTGAACCACATATATTTCTTGATCCTCATCACATATCGATGTAAATTCACTAAATTTATTTTGATTTACTTTAGGTTCCTTTATTTTTGTATAAATATAAATTCATTAGTGTATTCTTTAGAAAAGATAAAAAAAATTTACACTATAAATTTATGGGCTAAAACAAAACTTTAAAATGCTCAAGGAAACAAAAATACCAAAGATTACACTATAAATTTATGGGCTAAAACAAAACTTTAGGTTCCTTTATTTTGTTTATATATATAAAAGTTCAGGGTTTTTAAAAAAATATAAGAAATCGGTAAAATATTTACACTGTATAAAATAATTTCGAAAACGAAAAAAGATCACAGACCTATAATGAAAAATACCAAAGATGCCCCAGTTTATACGCGATTAATTAGCCACTCGCGTGCGTAAAATATTTGGTACATGATTTGGTACCAAGATCGTTTAGATTTGGCTATCCAAATCTAAACGATCATGTACCAAATATAAAAGAATTTTTGTGTACCAATATCTCAAGATTTTTTTTTTCAAGATTCTTTAGTACACAATCGTCTAATGATCGTGTACCAATATCCAACGATTTTTTTTCAAGACTTTTGGTTCACGATCGTTTAGATTTAGCTATACGATTGTTTACATATTTGGCTACACAATCATTTAACAATCGTGTACCAATATTCAACATTTTTTTTCTTCAAGATCTTTTGTGTTTGTTAGATTTGATTGTAGCCAAATCTAAATGATACTAATATCCCAATAATTTTTTGTTCAAAAGATCGTGTATCATGATCTTTTATATTTGGTACATGATCTTGAACCAAATAACACATTGAAAAAAATAATACAAAATTTATGATTAATTAAAAATAAAAATCATGATTTAAAAAATATAAAAAAAAAATTTGCAGAAATTGAGAAGGGATGGAAAGGAAAAAAATTTGCAGAAAAAGAAAAGAGAAAGAATATAGAAAGGAGAGACAAACCTAAAATATTTTTACAAAATAGTGGACTTAATAGACTTTTTGATTTTGTCATACTAGGCTAGATATAATATTTTGATGTTTTCTTATATTTATGAAATTGATAAAGTTATTATATTTACCACATTAAAACTTAAACTTAATATGTGTGTATGGGCATAATGGAGAAAGAGAATATTTTTAATAATATATAAAATAGAAAAGAATGTTTAAGAAGGCACGTGGTAGCATGTGGGAATAAAAGGTAAATTAGGAGGAATATAAATATTTTAGTGATTGTGTGTTCCACTCTCTTTATCTTCTTATCTTTACCCTTTTCGTCTTCTCTTTTCTTCAATTATTGACTCTAACCTTTTTCTTTTTTCTTTTTATCTTTTATATATATATTTCTTTATCATAATTAATAATATTATTTCACTTCCACATGCTCTCTTACTATTTTCCGCATCTTTGCATTTTAGCTTTACCAAATATCCAAATTCGTACCTTTCCAACAAATCATCTTTCCTCTTATTCCAACTACAAAATTTGTTTGTTTCATACGTACCAATCTCAATACATCAAAACATATAGGTAAAGACAATATAGCAAATAAAAAATATATACTTATATTTCATTCTTTTCAAACATCATTTATATTATTTATTAGTGTATTGAAAACTTTGATCTTCAAATCTACTTTAAATAATTGTTTAAGTTGTGTTGTATAATATTATTCTTAAAAAGAGAGTGAATTTTTAATATTACTCACCAATTAACCACATTTATACTTCTTTCTCATGAAGCTACCCATCATTCTTCAGCAAATAACCAAAGCTTAGTGCTTTGTGACCCACACAAAAAACTTTAGTTGCTTAGAAGTTCTTTTTGCATTTTTCTCTCTAATAACTCGAGGAGAATCCAAAGAAATGGGAAAAGAGATATATGAAAAACTCACTTCTGTAACACTTTAAAACTATTAAGTTAAGTTTAATTTTTATTATGTTGAATTTTGGGTGTTAATTGTTAAATTGTTTTAAATTGTGGAAATTAAGTGTTTTGAAAGGATGTTCGATTAATTTTTGAAATTGAATTCTATGGTTAAAGTTTTGATTTTTGGATTGATTGGTTGATGAATTAAAAATTTGTAAGTTGGAAGTATTATGGGTAATTGTTTATATGTGTATAAATAAAGTTATGGAGGAATAAGAATAATTATATTATGGGATAATATAATTATTAAGGAAAAGATATTATATTTTTGGAAAAGAGAAAGTTTAAAGGTGATGGAATGGGTTAGTAATGAAGAGAGAGAGAGCGAAAATTAATTGGAATAGGAAGAGAAAAAAGAAAAGATGATTTATTTGGGGAAATTAAATATTATTATTATTATTATTATTATTATTATTGTATATATTTAATACTCACTCGTGATGCGTGCCATAGCATTGTTCACCTTTTTCTTTACCATTCAACCCTAGAGCAACCACCGCCCCACTCCTCTAGTCGTCGCCTTGTGCAGCACTTCGGTGAGAGTGTCTCTATTCGTCCCAAAGCCGAAGTGAAACTATCAAATAGCCATCCGTTCGATTCCCTCCAGCCGCGTCGACTTGTTTTTGCGTTTAGACTGTCGAACGACCCCTATCTTCCTTTGTACGCTTCTCTTCCATCGTCGATCATCTCTCTTCCTACGAAAGTCCACGATGTCGATCGTTCCCCATCTAGGTAGCCACACGTAACCCACGTAGCCGAGCCGCTCCTTCTGTTGGTACGTCACGCATCTCAGCTAAAGCCACCCCATCCGAGCCGTCCCTTGTCCAAGTCATACGCGTGAGTCCCCCTCCACCAGTCATGCACTCGAGCCAACTACCCTAGCGATCCATTCCCTGTTTTAAGCCATTGTTGGTGAGTTTTTGCTTAGTATTGATTGGGTTTGGTACCCCCATTAATTACCTATTTTGTCCCAAATAAGTTGAGTTATGGATTTAAGTTGATTTATGTTTGTTTGAAGGTTCAAGCATAATTTGAGGAATTGAGACTGTGAATTTTTCTAATTAAGGTTGTATTGGATTCAACCTTAATCTTGAGGTAAGTTTGGATAAGCTTGGTTGCCTAGTTCAACAGTAGGGTAATAGTGACAAAATTATTAATTTTAAGTTTGTTCATGTTTAGGACTGAGTTTTAGGAGGAGTTGACTGGCAACAAGTGAATTATTGTCTTTAGCAAATCTCCAGGTAAGAGATTTTCCTATTAGACCTAATTTTGAAGTTGCAGGTATGTTCTGTATTAGTGTAGCTTAGGGATATAATATTTCTGTTTGAGATTACCTTATAAATAGTTACTCTGGTAACCATATCATGATTGGGATACAGTATGATCGAGACATGCCATGATTAAATATGCTATGTTTGAGACATGTCTGACTGAGTTATGATATTGATGTTATGGTATATATGTATAGGCTATAGTGTTCTATTAAATTTACTTGTTAGAGTTGTACCATATGGGTGTCCCTTGGGATCACCACCTATGAACGTCTGTGTGGCTAGTTCTGATATGTGATTTGACGGGATATCTTACAGCTCGACTCTCCTTTAAGGTGATTCCTTCGGGTTCATCAAAAGTCTAGATGTTTCCCTTCGGAACCACTGAATAGCGTGTGTTCGGAACCACAATAGTAGGAGGTATTTTATTATAGGACACTAACAAGATGTTAACAGCACATAGCGGGACTAATAGTGGGTCCCTTACTAAGTATAAATTAATACTCATTCTTTGACATGTTTTATTCTCACGGGTAAAGATAGAGGTAAAAGGAAGCTGGCGAATGACAAGAAGTGACCGTGGTTTGCCATAGGGGATAGTTCTAGTTTACTCCCACATTTAGATTCCAGTAATTTATATTCATAAACTTATTTTGAACTCATGTTAAATTTCAAGTATTCCTTTTTATATTTTTGGGCTCTAAACTAGTATTTTAATTAGTTATTTTAAGTATTTATTTTATTCCTTCTTTATATATATTTTATTACTTATTTTAACTAAATATTTAAAATATTTTCTTAAATTTTAGTACTTTCCTGTATTTATAAATGAAAAGTTTATATTTACTTAAATGGTAAGAACTTCAACTTAGTAGGAGAGTTGGGTCATCACACTCTCTATACCTGTGACTAATTCTTGAAGAACTTGAATGAAATGCTCTATGGCTGCATGCTTCAAAGTGGATGTAAGCATAATTAATTTAGCCATTATAATTCGAGAAAAACAAGAATCTAAACTAATTTTTATTGAAAACCAATTTTGGTCTATGGATTGTTTGTGCTACCCACGTGTTTAAAGCATGCATTAAATCATAACAACTAGTATCAGAGTCTTAGAAGATTTTAACTATTGCAATAGAAAGATATGAAATAAAAATTTATAGGAAATAATGATTTTAATATGTGCTCAGAGAAATTTGAGTTGATTTTTGACATGCCAAAAGGATTTGAAGAGAGTGGAAGATCCAAGATCTCTGCAACTCTAACAGAAGAACAAAAACAGAATGTTGAAGAAGTTGCTTATAAAACTCTGTTATTGAATATAACAAACAATGTATTGAGGTAAGTGATAGATAAAACTACTGCTCATAATATATGGAAATCGATTACCAGCTTTGTATGTAAAGAAATATGTTCCTAACAAGATCTATTTTAGGGAAAGATTATTCTCATTCAAGATAAAAGCTAAAAGACAATGGATGAGAATCTAAGATGCATTTAAAAGAATGATTTATGAGATCAATCTAACAAAAGAAAAGATAGGGAAAAGAAATTGAAGCTACTAATCTTTTAAATTCTCTACCTGATACTTGATACTTACAAAGATGTAAAAGTTGCAATGAAGTATGGAAGAGTCCGTTTGAATTTTTTTTTAAATTTTAAACTTTTTTCGACGAAGTTATGCATGGCGTAGGGAGAAGTTTGAAATTTAAAAAAATTAAACTTTTCCCGACACTGTTAGTGAAACGTCAGGAATGAAGAACACTTTTTCTGACATTGTACTTTACGGCATCAGGAACAGGTGGATTGTCTGACGTTTACGAAGTGCGTCGGGAGATCCTCTACATATTTGAATTTTGTATTCGCAAAACACATAACTCAAATTGAAAGGAAAAGGGGAAGAGGCCACGAGAGAGAGAGAGATCGTCATCTACCCATTACCATCCACTTTATTCGTCATCGCAACTCCCTCCATCTTTGTCTCTTTCACAACTTCTTAGTTGGAGGTAATTCAAAGTTCAAAATCCTAAACATAAACCCCTTTGAATTTGTTCTTAATTTTCTTTTCTATCATTGGCTTTCTTTTAGTCTAAGTATCCGAACATTTCTTATTGATTTCTGTTTTTGTTATATTCAACAGTTTGGAATGTGTTGTAATCGCTCTTAATGTTCTTAACAACCATGGTGAGTTTAGAAGGTAAAGTATGATTTTATTTTTCTTGTTGTTTACTTACTGCTTAATGTGTCTTCGTGGTTTGAATTTTTGCATATGTTTGTTTAAACATAAAAGCTACAAAAGAGGAGGAAATTGAAGAAGATGATCAAATGGATGGTTATCCAAGCAGGAAGATGATGTGATGGGAAGGTATTTTTTTAATAAAAAAATAGAGGATATCCTAACGCACGAGATATAGGGTCGGGATATCCTCTCTCGACAGATTTTTCTTAACTTCGATTCTGATGCAAACTTATGTGTCGGGAAATCATTTTCAGACATTTTTGCTATTTCTCTCGACGCTTTTGTATGTTAGAAGATTCATATTTTCTTGTAGTGAAATGAGGTTAACAGCCATACAAAGTGAGGTTAGCAAGGCGTTTGGCTTGGTGTTTGATACTTTGGCATTTTGGTTAGGTGAGATGATGAAGAGGTAGAGTTGGTAGAGTACTTTGTAGGTGTCCTTGCATGCTTAAGTTTGATTTCGGCTAGCAGTAGGTGTCAATAAAAATTCATGCAAGGATCAGTATAAATAGGTCACTTCAGATGAACATTTCTCCCAAACCACTAGTGCATTTTGGCTAAAATTTATCTCAAACGTTTACAAATTGAGTCTATCTTTTATATTGGGTCTGCTGATTTAATTTGATGAGAGAAAGATTGTGTTTGACTTGAAACAAGAGAGAAATATCATTCTTAAGAGCAATCTGAGCAATCTTCACTTCAAAGAGGTTACCAATTCAATTAAAAAAAATTATTAGTTGAACTTTTGAGGTAAGAAAGTTAAGTCATTTTACAGCAACTTTACAGAAGGAAATATTTTCATTTTAGTTATGAAATTTAAGATATTAAGCTCTAAAGTGAAGTATAGGTTTTGGCCAAAAAAAATGAGTTTCTAGGCAATGGAGGTTGTTGGTCGAGTACTATCAGGGGTTGCTAAGCAAGATGGGCATGCGTTTTAGTTGAAAGGGGTTAGCATGTGCATTGGACTTCTGTTGAAAGCTTAGCCTGCGTGCAAGGAAAGCGACACGCATAAGCGTGCGACCAGGCAAGCGCTACGCAAGTGAGATGGCCTATGCAAGATGCATGAGGCATGCGAGTAAGCTTGTTTGCAAGGTTAGCACGTGGCAAGGCCTGCCCAGGTCCTGTGCGTGTGTGCCAGCCTCTACCGTCCACCCTACACTCCAACCACTGCTAAATAAGTGATTTTGAGCTATTTTTTGTATTTTTTAGATTTGTTAGTAATATTTTGATATTTTAAGATAAAAGGGAATTAAGTAGAGTTATTTCTCGTTATTTCAGGTCAAGAGTAGACAGGGCAAGTTTACAGACCAAGGGTCAAAGCTACTATCAGTAAATGACACAAATGAGTTTAAAAGTTTATTTTTAGGTATGATTTGTTATCAAATGTTTTAAGCATGCTTTAATGTATGACTATTTGAGTATACTGATTTAGAAACTGTTTCCAAAATATGAGATTTGAAATATTTGATGATCATGTATTTCGTGATGAATTTACTCATGAGATTTACAGAGCATGTATGTTTATGATAATCAGTTAAGTTAAAGAATGATTTTAGAATGTTTTAGACTATACCATCCAATATATATAGCAACCCTTCGGGGGATATGGCATGTCCACAGAGGTTCCTTTGATAATGGTATTCAGTAGATATCTAGTATCCTATCATTGGGACACAAATTAATGAGATGAGCATTCTACAGATTCTTAGTTCCATCTCAAGAGATGAGGGCCTATACAAACATCTAGTTTCCATCTCGTTCTAGCTATAACAAGCAAGGACACTATTGATGCCTTGTCTCGTAAATATCATATCACAGAATGAGAGACCACCAGAGTGTCTATGATTGCATCATTGTGATTGGTATGGTATAGTAATGAAAAATAAAAAATGGTTTTAATGATGTTTTATGATTTATTTATGTAAAAGCCAATGATTTAAAGTTCGTTTTGAAAGCATGTTTTATAAAATCGTCACTCAATGGACTTTTTAGCTCACCCTTTCCAAATATTTTCTCACTTTCCAGGTAAAGGTTGTGATCTACAAACCTGACCATTGTCTCCAAGTCTGTTGTGTAAAGTTGTAGATGGTTTTACTGTTGTTGGTTAGTACTTAGGTTTATGCATGCTATGTACATATAACTTGTTAAAGGGTTAAGTGCAATTGCAGTTTTCATTTGGTCTAAAAAGAATAGACTTTAAAATCAACGACATTTAGCCTTGACGTCTTTTAAGGGTATGTAATAAAGTTTGTTAATGTACATTTATCATGTTATTCCGCTACGTAATATTGATTTTACTTACATTGTTAAGCATTGTAAAAGGTTTAGAAATCAGGGTCAACTGGTGTTATTTAGAAGGGGACTAATTTCGGTTGACTTCACGCCACATCTTAGGCTAAGCAAGCAGATGCTCGAGGTGGTGTGTGACATAGAAGCTTTTCTTGACACTAAAAAATTGACAACTTAGTTAATACTTGCACATACGTTTTGTATGTCAAGTTTTTTTTTCAAATGAAAAATTGTTGAATTTGAAATACCCATATAATTATATTGCACCTGTTTTGAATTCCAATATCACATAACCCAGACAACACGATTATAGAATTTTTTTAAAAATAATTATAATTATTTGTAATTTGGTTAACCTAATCCAAATTTTAATTTGATGGTAGATTTATTTTTAATTTTAAAACATTTATATATTTTAAAATTTGAGAGAATATTTCTGACATTAGTTTAAAGATGATTATATATGTAATTACCTAAAATCTATTTAATGAATAACATATTCTTTTCGTTTTATTTATAAATAACAATTATTTCATATTGCAATCTTAAACTAGAGTGAGAAGTATTAAGTGACACTTTTGACTAAAAAGGAGGAGTTGGAGCGAGAGAGAAAAGACATGAGTGACACCAAAAAAAATGAATGGGTTGATAAAATCACACATCAATTAAAAATCGTATTTGAGATTGAAAGTACGACATGAACAAGAGCAGAACCAGAGGTGAGCAAGAGTAAGAACAAGTATGAGGGAGAGGGAAAACGAATTTTGATGATGAAATTGTCGACCCAACTGGAAGTCATATTCAAGGAATGGAAGCCTAGATTATATAGATTTTGATGGGTTTGTTGATGGTATTCAAAACATAGTCATGTATTGTAATATGATCCAAAAATTAAATTAGAAGAAACTGTTGATTTAGAGTCAGGATAGAAAAGAGGGAAGAATGAGTTTTAGGATAGAGATTAATAAGGAAGAAAATGAAGCATTCATGGAAATCAGGATGGAGAAAAAAATGTGTACATAATTTTATTATCATTTTTTTCTTTAGAAGAGTTAAAAGAACGATTTAAAAAAAAAAACAACAAAAGAAAAAAATTTGTAATTTTATGGGACCTACCTTGTTAATTAAATAAAGTTTAGTTGATTAGATTAGTAAAAGCTGGCTAAGTGAATCAAAATATTATACCATTAAATCTAAATTGGGTACCAAACCATTTTCTTTCTCACACAAAAATATTGTACTCTCAATATGATGGGGATATAGCATTTAAGTCTAAATTAATTAAGGATATATCAAAAGTTTTAAAAAATTACAAATATGACAAATTTTAACTACGGTTCAAGGTAAAAGACGAAAATGCCCCTACAAACAAGCATGCGCTTCACTTTTTTGTTCCGTCTTCTCCTTTCTTCTCGTTTCTTCGTATTTTGATTAGGTTTTTCAATGTTGGTGCCACCATTTTCCTCTACGCTTCACGTTCTCCACTCCACCATCGACAAACTTCTTTGCGCTTTTTGTTATTTTTCACTTTAATCATAAGTTATTTGCTTTTCGTTTGAAATCATAAGATATCTTTGTTTTTCCTTTGGTCATAAACTATTTGAAATAGATTCTTTTCTTTTCTATTTGTTTGAAATCGATTTCTCATTTTCTATTTGGTTGTGTTCTGTTTTTCAGTTTGTGTGTTGTTACTTAGGATTAAGGTCTATCAGTAATATGTAAACATATCACTGGTAGACTTGAATTTAATATACATTTATATGTGTGTTCTTTAGGTTATATCAGTGATATGTTTTCATGAACTTGAAGGATGTTTAGTATGTTTATGTTGGGATTGTTTTTAGACGTTTTAGTTTAATGTCAATTTTTTATCTGTTGTTGCTTAGGATCAATTAGTGATATATTTCAATCTTTGATAGATTTGGAAGATGTTTAGCTTGTTTGACTTGGGAAGCTAGTAAAAGCTATAGTTTAATGTGCATTTTGTGTGGGATGTTGCTTATGGTCTGTCGGTGATATGTTTCTATCATTGATTAATAGATTTGGAGGATGTTGAACTTGTTTGTGCTGGGATGTTTAACTTGTTTTTTTGGCATACTAATCTATTTTCAGTTTGAGTGTTGTTGCTTAGGATTATGAGCTATCAGTGATGGACTTGAGGGACGTTTAGTTTGATTGCATTCAAATGTTAGTTGATAATTTAGTTTACTGTACAGTTTTATTTGTTGTTGTTTAGGGTCCATCAATGATTGTTAGTAGATGTTTTAGTTTATGTGCATTTATTTATGTGAAGTTTCTTAAAGGCTATCAATGATATGTTCTATCATAGATAGAATTGGAATATGTTTAACTTGTTTGCAATGGGATGTTAGTAGATACTTTAGTTTCATGTGCATTTTTTATACGATGTTTCTTAAAGGTCTTTCAATGATTGGTTTCTATCACTTATAGACTTAAAGGATGTTTAGCTTGCTTGCAATGGGATGTTAGTAGACATATACTTTAGTTTAATGTGTTTTTTATGTTGTTGCTTAGGGTCTATTAGTGATAGGTTTCTATCACTAATAGACTTAGAAGATGTTTAGATTGTTTGCATTATAATATATATTTATAAACTCTAATTCAATATTATCATTTCGGGTCGTTCAAGAAAAGAAAAAAATGAAAACTATGGAAATAGCGAAGAATGTTAAAAAGGTTAGGTCGCCGAAGAGACAACTTAACCGATCAAAGAAAATGTTGGAGAATGCAAAAGACTAGAATATTGCAAGAGACCGATTGATTTGTCCCTAGTTTTGATTTGCAACTCTCTCATTGAGTAAATGGATATTGTACTATATTAGTTTTGTGGATATTTTTGAAGGGATAAAAACCCAAAGCAGAGAAAGATTTTACAGTACCATTCCTCAATTTAATTTGGGAATCCCAAAATACCAATACATTGGCAAAAAAATAATTAAGAAACTAATTTTCTTATTTAAACTTTAAGGCTAAGCATATTTTCTAATTATAGATTAGAGAAAGAAAAACTTAGTTAGTTTGACACCTCTGAATCTATAAAAAGAAAACTCCAAAATGAAACAACACTCATCGGAGACCTTCCCATCCTCTAGGATGAGAAAAAATTTACAGAGAAACTATTTTTGCAGAGAGCAAAACCATTGGTTTTTTCTTAACTAAGAAAAATTATTTTCCAAAATGAACAACATAGCAAAACGTCTCGAAAACCCCGAACAACGTTGGGGAAGTTTATTGCGACGTCGCGGACGACGTCGGCAGGTACGTCGGGGATTCTTCACCGATGCAGATCACATTAACGTCGGCAAAATTTTCGTTGGCTATCGCGACGCAGCGTCGCTGATTTCCGCGATGCGTCATCGCCGATTTCTGCGATGCGGCGTCGCGATAGGGTTCTGCGACGCAGCGTCAGAATAGGATTCAAGCCGCTCAAATTCCACGTTCTTTGAATTTTGATGCTTCCTTTTCGACTGAACTTTCTCTTCCTAAGAAATTCCTATTTCTTTATGGATGTTCATTGATTTCTCGTCTT
Organism: Cucumis variabilis; assembly: GCA_037974545.1. Taxonomy (NCBI): domain Eukaryota; kingdom Viridiplantae; phylum Streptophyta; class Magnoliopsida; order Cucurbitales; family Cucurbitaceae; genus Cucumis; species Cucumis variabilis. Next base: position 12 of record JBBPDI010093903.1, on the reverse strand, counting down.
ATTCCTTATTTG
>JBBPDI010093895.1:0-11649 GCA_037974545.1 Cucumis variabilis | reverse complement strand
TTATTAACTAATTGATTAATTGTTAATTAATTAGTAGATTTGATAATAGAATCTCATGATTCTCTCCTACTCCTTTTACTATTTTAAAAAGGAAAGAGAATGATAAATATTTAGAAGAAAACAATTTTCTTTAACCAAATTCATTAAGAAAATAGCTAAGGCCTTTTCTCGCTGCAAAAAAAAAGAAAAAAAAAGAGTTTCTCTCAAATATCTCTAAACCTTTTTCCATCCCAATTGGTTCCCACAAACCAATCTTATCCTAGAGGATAAAAAAGTCTCCGACGGGTGGTGTCCCCAATTCAGTGATTTGTAAATTCAGAGATGTCATCAAAAGTAAGGTCTCTGAATCTTTTAATTTAAAAGCATGCTTAGTTTTTATTTAGAATTTTGATTCTAAAATTTTGCCAATGTATTGGAATTTTAAGAGTCCCAAATTAATTTGAGGAATGGTCCTGTAAAATCTTCCGCTGCTAATAGGGTTTTATCCCTTCAGTCTTTTGATTGATATTTTTAAAATCTATCTTCCAAGATCAGGCATTTAGACCAAATAGAGAAGAAAGTTGAAGGATTTGCGAGAAATGCAAAAACTACTTGGCGTTTATGATTATTATGATCATCACCATCATCATCATCATCATCATTTGGGCTTATAAATGACATTGGAATGTGTAAATTAAAAAGAAAAAAAGAAAGAAAGAAAAGGTTCAATAAGATAACCCTATTGCCGCTGCTCGTCGCCATTCACCAGTCTTGATTTGGTGAGTTTAGGTTTATGTGTTTTGGGTCTTTATTGTGAGATTTTGATACCCATTAAAGGTTAACTGAGACTCTAAATTAAGTTTATTATTGAAATTGCTTTTGGTTTCATGCCTTTAAAGGTACCTTTGGCAAAGCTTGAGCATTTAATTGGTGAATTTTTCCATCTAGGTTGAGAGACTTTTTCAACCTCAAGTTTGGAAAGCTAAGGTAATTAAATTAATAATTTATTGACAAAAAAATGTTAATTTTGTATAGGTGGAATGTGGTTTCATTTGTTGCAAGAAATTTAGCATAACCCAAGGTCATGTTCTTCTATTGGATTCCCAACTGTGGGTTAGATTACTCTTTAGGCATAATTGATAATTTTATTAAGTAAAATTATTAATTATTTTCCTTATGTTTAGATTAATTTGTAAAATTTTCTCACCAAAGGTTGAATTGGTTTCAACATTGGTAAGTTAATTTGGGAGAATTTTTGGATGTTGGCCATTTTTAATTTTATTAATTAAAATTATTGAAAATTTCCTAACTATTTAGGAACTGTTTAATTGGAAAATTTTGATTGTCAGCAAATGAACATTTTTTTTTGCTAATCTCTCAGGCAAGAGATTCTACTACTAGACCTTCAAATGTAATTTTAAAAGCCTACATGCATTGATGGTAGCTAAAATACATATTGAGGTGTTGTAGTTGTTATTTGATGTTATATGATAATTATGCATGTTTTATGAGTTACATGATGAGGAACTCTTACGACTAATGATTCATTTCATGTTTATGTTGATTGTTACATGCTTTTTGGATTGTGGTGTTTGTTATGTGTACCTACGTGAACGATGTCCCTCGAGATCACCACCTTTCACATATCTTTGGCTGTGTGTGTTTGACGGGACCATCAGTTTGTCATGTCATGTTTTATAAATGGTCTAACGGAATCACTTCATGACCCGATGTCATGCGTGTTTCTCCGAGATTACCAAACTAATGAGTGTTCATATGGGATCAATAGATTGCGTGTGTTCCATCGATCACATGATATTACTAATACATCATAATTGAAAGTTAATAGATTACCTAGCGGGATCAGTAGTGAGTCCCTTACTGGGTATATGTTTATACTCATCATTTTTTTATGTTTAATATTTCAAGCAAAGGTAGAGCAAATAGGATGCTAGTGAGCAACAGAAAGGGTCTATGACATGCCATATATGTCACCCTCTGTCCCACATGCAACGTAACTTGTCATGCGAGACGCGGTATGCCTTTGAGTATCTTTGATGCGTTAAGCACCGAAGACACTCAACTTGAGGTCCTTAAGCTTTGCTTAATCACCTACTCACTTCTTACATAAAACATAGTCATACTTTAGTCGATAAACAACTTAACAAAGAATAATAAGACAAACGAACTCTTTTATTAACTTAAACAAGGCGTTCTATAATACTTAATACAAATTACACAAGTATAACACTTAAACTTAAAACAAAAGGCTTGCAACTCTTCTTACCCAACAACTTCTCACCCTTTCCTTATTGGCCTTAACGCCTAAAACCTGGAAATAAAAACTTTAAAATATAAGTCTAAAAGACGTAGTGAGATTTTTAGAAAACCTTTCTGTGAAATACCTTTCATAATCATCTTTTCATTAAACATATCAAATCACATAAATATATATGTTCACGTAGTTTCAACATTTCAAATAAACATCCTAATACACATTAGTCTCACACAATCCTTTTACCAAGAACATGAATCATTTCCAACGTAAAGACTCGTCACCTCGTATTTAGATACTGTGATGTTCTTTTCATCAACAACATCCCGAAATATACTGATTCATTCCTTGTTGCTAAGACTGTTAAACACAATGCAATCCTCTAATTTTCTACATTGGCCATCTTCACTCCATCATGCAGTCCTTTTCTACATGGCTGCCTTTACTTCTTATATATGTCCACATAATAGTCAGCTCATTGATAGGGATAAACTAATGGTTTGAACACCATTTCATAATCCTTGAAATCACATAAAACATGCTTGAAATGTAACACCCCAAAATTTAAGGTATTTTCCTCAACTTAATTGTCAAACTTTATTAAGATTTTAAGGATTTTTTGGTGTTATTTTATTGAAGATTGGTGAAAAAAAGATTTAATTTGATAAAAAAGAAAATAATTGAAAACAAAGGAAAAGGAAAATGGAAAATTAAAAATAATTATAATATTTTTTTATTATTATTTATAAAAAAAAGAACCCTTGGTTCACGTGCCCTTCCATCTTCTCCATCATTCTTCATCTTTTCTTCTTCTTCTTCTTCATGTGTATCCAACCGCCACCCCTGCATTTTTCTTCTTTTATGTTCACCTGCAGCCGTTGACCGACCAAGCCATCATGTTCTAAGCTTTTTCGTACGGGTCTGAGCCGAGCTTGTATTTCTCTAATCTACTTTTGTTCGAGAATCATCACTACGTTCTTCGTTTAACGCTCACGAAGCGCCAACTACTGAGTTTCACATCAGTCTTGTCTCTCGATTTTTCAGTTGCCCAGTTGCCTCCATCTTTCAAGCTGCTCATGTCTTTGTCTCTCCCAGCCGCACGTACAGGTGCTCACCTCATCAAGCAAGTCGAGCTTCACTCATATATTCCTTGCACGTCGTTGTTTGGTTCGTCTTGTGAACTGTCATTTTTGCCTTGCCACGAACAGTAGTGGGTTTTTGTGGTAAGTGTGCATTTGTGGTAAGTGTGCATTTGTGGATTTTATTGTTTTGTATTGTAAATATATTGAGGTGTAATATTGGATTAATTGGTTGGTTGATATTGTTCCTTGAAAGTGTGATTTGTGGACAACGCTTGAATTTCTTAAGTTCACGACAAGTTTGGTTTGGAGCTCAATTCTCCATTGAATTGGGTAAGTTGTTAAATTCACATTTGAAAGAATTAGATTGATAAAATTATTTGAGAAAATGTTGATCTTTTGTTTACTTATGTTTAAGATTTGGTTCAATTAAGGAGCTTGAATAAAATTGAGGTAAGGGATTTTCTACTACTGATCCCTATATCAAAGTTGCAATATATTGATTGAATGGAGAAGGTTGAATTGACCGAATTGAGAATGTTTGAATGTTATGCATAAGTTTAATTATATTGTTGACTCTCTATGTCGATGATTGATTATGTACTAGTATGGTTATTTTGACTATTTGTGTGTTGAACTGAAATGTCGACGGTAGATTGGATTGTACTTTGAGTTGACTGTTTGAACTGCTAGAATGGATTGAGAGAAAACTGTTAGCTTTATCTATAGATTGGTGTACCTTGTAGGTGTCCTCTAGGATCACCACTTGTTGTGCATCCTTTGGGAGCACTAGAATGATATGTGCATCTTTTGGGAGCACTAAACTGATATGTGCATCCTTCAGGTGCACTAGACTGATATGTGCATCCTTCTAGAGCACTAGACTCATATGTTCATCCTTTGGGCAGACTAGACTAATGTGTGCATCCTTCGGGAGCACTATACTGATTGTGTGATTCCTATAGCAACACAAGACTGTTATGATGAAGGGTACCTCTCAATAGGAAGTTAACTGTTTTTACCCTTAACGATACCAGTAGTGGGTCTTTTAATGGTATATTTTATATACTCACCTTTTTCACGTTTAACTATTTCAGAGAAAGATAATACGAGAGGTAGACCGACGAGGGACAAGAAGGACATATGATCGCCATATAGGAACACAATTTTCAAATTTTGTTTTTGCTTAATGTTTTTATTCTTTATAAGTTTTGATGGTTGAAATAAGTTTTATGTTTAGAACAACTATTTATTTGTTGGTGATTTATAAACAATACTTTTGAAATTTTGTTTTGTTTGAAATAGGTCCCGAGCTGAACTTTTTATTTGATGAATGTTCTTTGAACAGCTTGCAAAATCTTTTATGTTATGGATGATTTCTTTTGGGTGATTTAACAGAGAGTCTTTAGGTAAAAGTAATTATCTCATCTTTGTTTGAAAAGTTAGGTCGTTATAGTTGGTATCAGAGCCTAAGTTTTAGGTTCTATAGACTGACTTACGATGTAAGCTATGTTTTGTATTCCTATGACTAAAACGATCCTTCATCACTTGTCGGATATGTTCTCATGAATTAATATGCATGATTTATATTTATGGTTTATCCTAAGTTAAACTAGAATGCACGAAATGTTTTATTGTTTAAGACTAAAGGAATTTCTGGTGGATATTAGAAAAATGTCATCACATAGAGGTGTTCGAAGGGGTAGTCGAGTAGGCAGAGGAGTAGGACGTAATCAACTTAATTAACTGTTTAATTTGTGACTGAAAATCTAAGAAATAAGTTATGTTGCTGGTTTTAAAAGAAACTACATACGTGGTTAAGTTAATTCTATACCAAATGCATTAAATTGTTTTAGAATAGAGATATTGGGGAAGGAACAAAGAAAACTTTAGAGCATAGTTGTCTTGATGTGCCTTTAAGAAATTGTATTGAGTTTACCATGAAGGAAAAGTTACTAGTTTGAAGTTTGAAAAAAAAAACGAAATGTAGTTTTAATTGTATGCAAGTATAGACTGTTTAGCAAGAAGGTAGTTGTAATCCTTCTGCAGCGACTAGTTTTAAGTACAAAGAAGCTAAATATGTGGTCCTACTAAAAGTTATCTCAACTATGAAGGCTAGTAAGTTGTTTGACCATGATACCTAGAGTATCTTTGCTAGTGTGTCATCTTAGGGAGCATTAGTACTGTTTGTGAAGAAGAAAGAAGGGTCGATGCGTCTTTGCATTAACTATAGAGAGCTTAATAAGGTGACAGTCAAGAATAGGTATCCGTTGTCCAGGATCGATGATTTGTTTGATCAGTTGTAGAGAGTCATTGTATTCTTTAAGATTGATTTACGTTAAGGCTATCACCAGTTGAGGATTAGAGACAGTGATATTCCTAAGACTGCCTTTCGTTCTAAATATGAATGTTATGAATTCATTGTAATATCTTTTGGCTTGACAAACGCTCCTGCTATATTCATGAATTTAATGAACATGGTGTTTAAGGATTTCTTAGACACTTTTGTAATAATTTTTATTGATGATATCTTGGTGTATTCCAAGACAGAGGAAGAACATAAGGAGCATTTGTGCATGGTTTTAGAGACTCTTCGAGCGAACAAATTGTATGCAAAATTTTTGAAATGTGATTTTTGGCTGAAGCATGTGTCTTTTCTAGGCCATGTGGTATCTAAAGATGGTGTTTCTATGGATCCAACAAAGATAAAAGTTGTTACCTGTTGGCCTCGACCTTCCATAGTCAGTGAGGTTCGTAACTTTCTAGGTTTAGCAAGTTATTACCAACGGTTTATGGAAGACTTTTCTCGTATAGCTAGTTCATTGACTTAACCAAGAAAGGAACTTTGTTTGTTTGGAGAAAAGCCTGTAAGGATATTTTTAGAATCTTAAGTAGAAGCTTATTACCGAATCGATTCTTATTTTACATAATGGTTCAAGAAGTTTTGTGATTTACAGTGATGCTTCTAGGAAAGGTTTGGGTTGTGTTATGATGCAACAAGGTAAGGTAGTTGCTTATGCTTCTCATTAGTTGAAGATTCGTGAGTAGAACTACCCTACACATGATTTAGAGTTGGTAGCAGTGATTTTTGCATTTAAGATTTGGAGGCACTATTTGTATGGTGAGAAGGTACATATTCTTACTGACCATAAAAGCCTGAAATACTTCTTCCATCAGAAGGAGTTAAATATGAGACAAAGAAGTAGCTTGAGTTAGTAAAGGATTATGATTGTGAGATATTGTATCATCCAAGTAAGACAAATGTGGTAGTTGATGCTCTTAGTAGAAAAGTATCACATTTAGCAGCACTTATTACTAGACAGGCCATATTACACTGAGACTTTGAGAGAGTTGAGATTGCAGTATCAGTAGAGGCAGTCACCTCACAGTTAACTCAGTTAACAGTGCAACCGACTTTGAGGCAGAAAATTATTATTGCTTAGCATAATATTCCTTATTTGATTGAGAAACGTCGTCTTATAGAAACACAACAAGATGATGAATTCTCTATATCCTCCGATGATGGGATTTTTTTTAGAGGCATTTATGTGTGCCAGCAAACATTGCAATTAAGACAGATTTTTTAATTAAAGCCCATAGTTTCCCATTTTCCATGCATTCGGGTGGTATAAAAATGTACCAGTGTCTGAAACTAGCTTACTGGTGGCATAATACTAAGAGAGAAGTGACAGATTTTGTTAGTAAATGTTTGATGTGTCAACAGGTTATTGCACCAAGATAGAAACTAGCAGGTTCGTTGCAATCTTTGAGTGTGCCAAAGTGGAAGTGGGCGAATGTGTCTATGGATTTTATTACAAGACTACCTAAGACCCTAAAGGGTTTCATAGTGATTTAGGTTGTTGTTGACAGGCGTATGAAATCAACATATTTCATCATCAGGAAATCTACTTATACTATTAGTAAGTGGACACAGTTATATTTGACTGAGATTGTGAGACTGCATGGAGTGCTCGTATCCATTGTTTTTTTACAGAGATACCCATTTTACTTCCAAATTTTGGAAAGGACTTTAGGCTGCCGTGGGCACGAACTTAGATTTCAGTACAACTTTTCACCTACAGATTGATGGTCAAACTGAGCGTTTGAACCAAAATTTAGAGGACACGATACGAGCTTGTGCATTAGATTTTTCAGGTAGTCAGGACTCTCACTTGCATTTGATGGAGTTTGCATATAATAACAGTTTTCAGGCTACCATTGGCATAACACCGTTTGAGGTCTTGTATGGAAAATGTTGGAGATCTCCTGTTTGTTAGGATGAAGTTGGTAAGCAAAGATTGATTGGTCCTGAATTAGTTCAGTCTACTAATAAAGCTATACAGAAGATTAGAGCACGCATGCAAACAACACACGATAGACAGAAAAGCTATGCTGATTTGAGATGGAATGATCTTGAGTTTTATATGGGAGATAAGGTGTACTTGAAAGTAGCACCTATAAAGGGTGTTCTACGATTTGAAAAGAAGGAAAATTTGAGTCCTCGTTTTGTTAGATCATTTGAGATTCTAGAGTGAATTAGCGTTGTCGAGTATCGTTTGACATTGCTACCATCACTCTCTGTTGTTCATGATGTTTTCATGTTTCGTCTTATGTAGTAGACTACGAACCATTGGAAATTGATGAAAATTTGAGCTATGTAGAGCAAACAATTGAGATTTTGGCTAAAGTGGTAAAGATGCTTCGTAATAGAAAAATTGCTTTAGTAAAAGTTTTATGGCGAAATCATCAAGTTGAAGAGGCTACATGGGAGAGAGAAGATGACATGAGAGCTCGTTACCCTTGTTTGAGGATCGAAACTTTCAAGGACGAAAGTATCTTAAGGAGGAAAGAATGTAACAGCCTAAAAGTTGAGGTATTTTTCTCAATTTAATTGTCAAATTTTATTAAGACTAAGGATGTTTTGGTGTTATTTTATTGAAGATTGGTAAGGAAAAGATTTAATTTGATGAAAAAGAAAATAATTGAAAAAAAGGGAAAAGGAAAATGGAAAAGTAAAAATAATTATAGTATATTATTATTATTATTATTATTTAAAAAAAAACCTTGGTTCTCGTGCCCTTCTGTTTCCTCCTTCATTCTTCATCTTTTCTTCTTCTTTTACTTCTTCATGTGTATCCAGCAACCACCCGTGCATTCTTCTTCTTTTCTGTTCACCTACAGCCGCCGACTGCCCAAGCTATTACGTTCCGAGCTGCTCCCGTATCGTCAAAGCCAAAGTTGAAAAATTACACCTTACGAGTCTGAGTCGAGCGTACGTTTCTGCTCTGATCTGCCTTTGTTTGCTAATCATCGCAACGTTTTTCATTCAGCGCTTGCAAAGCGCCAATTGCTGAGTTTCACGTCGATCTCCTGTCTCGATTTGTCAGTTGCCCGATCGCATCTATCTTTCAAGACGCTCACATCTCTGTCTTTTCCACCCGTGTGTGCAAGTCGATGCTTACCCCTCCAAGCAAGCCGAGCTTCACCTAGATTTGTCTTGCACGTTGCCATTTTATTTGTCTTGTGCATTGTTGTTCTGCCTTGCCACAAACAGTAGTAGGTTTTGGTGGTAAGTGTGTATTTGTGGATTTTATTGTTCTGCATTGTAAATACATTGAGGTGTAATGTTGGATTAATTGGTTGGTTGATATTGTTCCTTAAAGGTGTCATTTATAGACAATGCTTGAATTTCTTGGGTTCACGACAAGTTAGATTTGGAGTTCAATTCTCCTTTGAATTGGGTATGTTTTCAAATTCACATTTGGGTTTATTAGATAGATGAAATTATTTGGAAAAATGTTGATTTTTTGTTTATTTACGCTTTGGATTTAGTTCGATTAAGGAGCTTGAATAAAATTGAGGTAAGGGATTTTCTACTACTGATCCCTATATCAAAGTTGCAATATTTTAACTGAATTGAGAAGGCTGAATCGACTAAATTGAGAATGTTTGAATGTTATGCATAAGTTTGAATGTATTGTTGACTCGCTACATTAAAGATTGATTATGTACTAGTATGGTTATTTTGACTGTTTGTGTGTTGAACAAAAATGTTAACGGTAGATTGGATTGTACTTTGAGTTGACTGTTTGAATTGCTAGAATGCATTAAGGGAAAACTGTTAGCTTTATCTATAGGGTGGTGTACCTTGCAGGTGTCCTCCGGGATTACCACTTGTTATGCATACTTTGGGAGAACTAGAATGATATGTTCATCTTTCGAGAGTACTAGATTGATATGTGTATCCTTCAGAAGCAGTAGACTGATATGTGCATCCTTTGGGAGCACTAGACTGATATGTGCATCATTCAGGAGCACTAGATGGATATGTGCATCCTTCAGGAACATTAGACGGATATGTGCATTCTTCGGGAGCACTAGACCGATATATGCATCCTTCGGGAGTACTAGACTGATATGTGCATCCTTCGGGAGCACTAGACAGATATGTGCATCCTTCGAGAGTATTAGACTGATATATACATCCTTCGGGAGTACTAGACCGATATGTGCATCCTACAAAAACACGAGACTTTTATGATACAGGATACCTCCGAATAGGAAGTTAACTATTTTTACTCCTAACGGAACCAGTAGTGGGTCTCTTACTGGGTATATTTTATACTCATCTTTTTCATGTTTAACTATTTCAGGAAAAAGTAATACTAGAGGTAAACTGACGAGGGACAAGAAGGACTCGTGATCGACATATGGGAACACAGTTTTCAAAATTTGCTTTCGCTTAATGTTTTTACTGTTTATAAGTTTTGATGGTTGAAATAGGTTTTATGTTTAGAACAACTATTTATTTGTTGGTGATTTATAAACAATACTTTTGAAATTTTTTTTTGTTTGAAATAGGGCCCGAGCTGAACTTTTTATTTGATGATTGTCCTTTAAACAGTTTGAAAAATCTTCTATGTTATGGTTGATTTCTTTTGGGTGATTTATTAAAGAGTCTTTAGGTTGAAGTAATGATCTCAACTTAGGTTAAAAAGTTGGGTTGTTACATTATTGTATAAGCTTTTCATTTGAAATCTTTTGAAAGCATTCATATTGAGGTCATCATTTCAAATTAATAAACACTATTAAGAAAGCTTGAAATCACATGAATCACTTTGAAAAAATACTCACAACACTTGGTTACTTAAACTTTAGGTGCTTCTCTTCTTCTTCTTCTTGTATAGATACTTCAGCAGCACTTCAACACTTAAATTTTTTCTTCTGAAATGTAGAGTAACAATACCAAAAAATCTGGATGAAGACCCTTATTTATACCAATCCCAAAACAACTTAGTCACCTTTAATCTCTTATTAACATGCCAACTCCTACTCATAGTGGTGCACGTGGAAGCTTATTGTTTAACTTTAACATGCTTACCTTAATCATCTACACGTGTTCCATTGAGCATCCTTAGGAAATTTCTCAGAAGTTTCCTTATTTCTTCTCGCCTAATATTTGGTTTGATCGCGTTCTAAGGTGTTATCACCTAACTCTTCTTCTCGCAAAGAACTTCAATCTCCTGTTTCTTATCACCTAACTTTAGGTAAAACACCTTCTCTTTAACATAGTCAAAATTTTCCTTTCTTAGGTACGGGTTTCACAATATGGGAACTTAGTCATGCTTCTGCTTTTCATTCTTCGTTTTTTAGTATTTTTTATTTTAGAAATTTTATTTGAAAATTTTATTGAGAAATTGTAAAAAATAGCAAATCTGACAAAATATTTACAACTTATAGCAAAATTTCAAATTTTATCAATAACAAACATTTGATAGACACTAATATGCATCTATTAGTGCCATTGCTAGCCAGTGATAGAAGTCTATCAGTTTCTATCATTGATAAAATCCAAAGGTTTTGCTATAGTATGTAAATATTTTAATTTATTTTGCTATTTTTAACAGTGCTCCAATTTTATTTTGTTTTCTTTAAAATTTGTAAAACCAGCTGAAACATGTATTTATGATATTTCACGATTTCACTAAATTATATTTATGAACAATTATTTGGAAATTATTTTTTAAAAAAAATCTAGGTTTTTCCTTCTAAGAAAGTGTCAGAATTGTTATTTATCTTTTAGGTAAGAAGTAACAATTATTTTGCTATATTAAAATTATTTACGATAAGGTGGTCAAAACTTAAAATAACCAATTCATGACCCTCAATGTTGTCATTCCATCAATGATCACCTCTAGTAACCAATTCTGCGCAAAAATAGCAACAAATTTATAAAGGGTAATTGTAATTGATGACCATTTTAGCAATAATAATTAAGGATATAGCAACATTTTAAAAAAATTGCAAATATAGCAA
>JBBPDI010093883.1:0-11655 GCA_037974545.1 Cucumis variabilis | reverse complement strand
ACAATGTACATTAGCTAATGTACACTATCAACACAGAAGCAACAATCACAAAGAGAGATACAAAGAGAGAAAGAATAGAAGCTTACCAGGACGAGGTGACGATAGCCACGGATTGAAAAGGTTCGAAGATTGCATTCGTTAATGGCAGCGCCAAAGTGAACAGATGACGATGACCACCAATGGCAGCTCCGAAGACGACGGAAACAAATTAAAAGGGTTCAGAGGTTGCGAACGGATGGCGGAGGTTTCGTCGTTCGTTAATGGCAGCGCCAGAGTGAACAGACGGGGACGTCGGAGTGAATACACGATCACATCGGATTGAACAAATGGCCATGAGCAGGGGTAGACGGTGACGGGGCCGGACGATGGTAGGATTGGAGATGGATGTTCGCAGGAGATTTGGGGAAAACACGAAGGGTTTACAATTTGGGGGAAAATTAACCAAATTTCTAATTTTTTTATTTATTTTTTAATAAAAATTAAAAATTATTTTTTAATTAAAAAAATATATTTTATGGGTTTTTATGACATCAAACAACTGTCACGGAATGTGTTATACGAAAATTTCCGCCTTCTCCTGCCAAAAACGCAAAATTTAACATTTTGTGACAATTTTTTTTTCTCCCCCCATTTTCTAATATTTACAACTGTCACGGTAGACAGTTTTTCTTGTAGTGTATGAGAGAATTTTATATACGAATATGATTCAAATTTGAATTAAATTAAATATAAGATATTTAATTTAGTAATAGATGAGTTTTCTTCATTTGTGGGATTCATAATTGTTTACTTCCAAAAGGCCTAGATAAAATTCTCACAAACAATCAGAAGACTCTCTAACTCCTGAAGCTAAACACACTTGAAGACTTAAGTTCCTTGGAGATACGAATATTCTTCCAAGACTCCAACTTCAAGAACATGACATGTTTCGCTTCCATACATCAAACATACGCATTCAACCAAGAGATAGTCAGAGAATCAAGTACTAGAGATTGAACCAGTTTGCATCAAACCAAACATAAACACAACATCAACACAAGTTCAACTCCACGAAACACGTTTCTCTAAAAACCTTGTGCAAAAATTTATATCAACTTAAATCTTAAACTAATAAAAATCAATTTCGGCCATACATTTTTGTAAATTTGTCAATTTATATCTTCCATTACATTTCATTCAAAAGCAACTTATGTTAACTTATAATTGTATCGATTAAACCTGAATTTCACCAATGAATCAATTTAGCTTTTGGGACATAATTTTCTTTGAAAATAGTCCATGTGTTTACTTCATCGACCATTTTGTTAAACCAACATTAGAAATCTTATTAATTATAAAATTGAGTTCATTGAGTTGCTACTCTTTTTGTTATCTTTCTGTTAAAATTCTTAAACTCAACACTACTGCGTGAGTGATTTGTAAACAAAATGTTTTGTAAATGTTTTCTTAATAGATTCTTTCTGAGTTTGAATTATGCATAATGCATCCTTTACTCTCTGTGTTATTATCATTGTTGTTGTTTGAAAAGAGAAAACTACTACTTCCTATGTGTTGATTGTGATGAATGTGTGTAAACAATTAGCCTTATAACTATCAAGTGAGCAATGATTATGTAGTGTGCACGATGTGAATGGTGTCAGGTGGACAGTCGATGCAATAAGAAATGAATCAAAAAACTTCCCAATCGCAAGATATTGGGGAGAGTGAATCATAGTAGGTTTGGCGAACGAAAGAATTCATGTTCTTAATGAAAAAGAATAAGAGAAGCTAGTGAGATTTTTGTGATTTATGAAATGAGGTGTTGGAAGACGCATTTGAGAAATAAAAAAGAGTTTGTGCTTGACTTGTATTCCCAAAAAGGGTTTCTAAATCATCACCCACTAAGTAAATTAACTTATGTATTTAAGTTTCTGTCACGCCTCACCTCAAATGTCACACCATGCAACCAAATGGAGGGTGTGTCGTCTAGACATTCAATGCATACCTCTCACGAGATAATGTGTTAAATACCTAGTAAGCGAAATAACTCTTTCTCTCGTCTCTTCGTGAAGCTCTTCCACTTGAGCCTTGGAGAGCTTCTCCTTCTTTACAACAAAAACAACTCAAGAAATTAACACAATGGAATAACTTAAACTCCTCTTTACTAACTTAAGGCTTATAGAAATACAAATTACAAATTACAAATTACACTTTGCTTTGCATAAAAATAAACCATCTTTAGTCCTCTCACGTCCTTCTTCTTTCCACTAAGGTGATGCACTTTGCGTCGAGATGTTATGTAGTATAAAACATTGATTGAAGTCCTTTTTCCTCGAGTCATCAACATCTAACCCAAGGACATGTTTTGGAGTCTCTTTTTCTTCTTTCGCCGTTAAATGTTGCTCTTCGTAGTGGGTACCTAGAAGTGTGAAGGTAGCATTTCCATCTTCGCCTAGGTCCTCTCTTAGTGGATCGTGTTTAGGGCTACTCTTTCTCGGACTCAGCTCTTTCACACTCATCATTTTTGAACCCATGAATGTGACGCATCAGATGACCTTTCTTGTTCTAAGCGGAAACCCTCTGGTCGAAGAGTGATGCATTTACCAATCAGCTCCATGGATGCATAATGAGATGCCATTGGCTAGCACGCCATGTAAAACATAGAAATACTTTGTCTTCCCTCCTTAACTTGGCTACACCGTCTTAGAACTAACCTTCGCATGTCCTCAATGTCTGACAACTTAAGGAGGGGAAACACTTAAAACGTAACTCAAATGGACTTAGTGATCGACAGGTTTTAAGAAAACCTCTTGGGAAACACGTAGAATATATAAATCAATAAACATCAAGCCACAACAGATAAGGTTCATCGCGTTTAACAATTAACACACAATGCCTAACCATAACAGTTTAACATCTACCGGCGAGCATTACAACGCTATAAGCTGAAATCATCTTGCAACAAGCTCATTCTGAGACCTGGGAATCTCTCCTCACCAAGACCTGGGATTTTCTCTAGCTAGTGTCACAAGACTTACCTGGGATATCCAACAGAGTCTCGCCACATTCATATACTTAGACCTAAGAGTTACACTCCACCAACATCTCACCATCATATTTCTTAGGGTTTCCAAAGCGAGCGCTACAACACTATACGCTAGAGTCATCTAACAATAAACTTGCATTGAGACCTAGGATTCTTCCCCCACCAAGATCTTGGAGTTACACTCAACCATCATCATGTAAGTTTCTTGGGACTTTCACTAGTGTCTAGCCTCACAATCTCATCACAATCATCCCAACATGGAAATTCTCTCCTCGTTTAGACCTAGGATTTGCTCTCGCCAGTATCACGTGAGTTTCTTGGGATTTCGTCAAGCATCCTGCAATAGATCAAGCCGCATCACAAACACAACGATGTGAACACATTAAGGAAGCACAGTATCACTGCTTACTCATAACACAGATCAACACAAATTAATAAGGCATTTTATAAACATCATCAGCGAGGAAAGAATACTTAACATGTCATGTTACAATATCACCTTTCAGAAGAAGGATCGTAACAATGGTTTTAGAAATCATACTAGGAACTGAATAACCATTTACCACCATTTATATCATATTTTACCATCTTTCAAAGAATTCTCATGTTCATAGAAAACATTTAGCTTTCACTTGTTTTCAAAAAATATTTATGAAATGGATCTTGATAGTCACATGAATAAGACTCATAAAGCATACTTGATCATTTACGAAAAGGTAATAAACCACATTATTACTTTCAAACAAAGCTCGTAAAACAAACAATGTAGTGTACACAACAAGCATGTATATCATTTTGTCACTCACACAAAATACTTAGCCTTGACTTTTCCTTCTTGGCTTTCAACTTTCTTCACGACTAACGGTTGGAGGACAATCCGATAAGCATTCATAACTTTCTCTTACTTTCATAAAAAATATAACACTTTTTCTTTTTAGGAAAAACTTCCCTTTTCTCTTAGCTTTCAACCCTATTTATAAAGGTCTTTCACATTCAAGTGTCACTTCTACACTTTACACGTGTCATCTTACTCATACCTCGTTAAGCTATGAATCTGAACTTGACACGTAGCCTATCCTTCAGCGATGATTTGACTTACTTATCTCTTTTTGGAAGTTAAACTCTTAATTGTCTGACTGCCCGAATTCTTTTCTCAAAGAAGCTACCGTCGTTTCTTTTCCTACAATGAGTTATAATGTCATCTAACAAGATGTTTACCTCCTCACCTCAATCTCTTAGGTACAAATACTTCCTTTCACAGTATCCTACCAATGACTCGTTCATCAAAACCTCTTTCTCGCCAGTTATTCTTATCGTATTACTCATCTTCATGCGATAGAACCTTTAGCTTACTCTTTTCTCTTCGAGTTTCCTGCTTTGTTTCGCATCATTTCTTATGGAATGTCTCAACACTTACTCGAAACAACATTCCTACAAGGGTCCTCCTCATCAATACCTCCTTTTTTTGGATCAAGGCCTGACAGTTTCCCTTCCCTAAGTGATCAAGTGTTGAGGCCAAGTAAGGAAAGGTAAAATGGGTTATGACACGAGAAAGCTGATCAAGTTATCCAGCTTTAGATGGTGTGCCGCCTAGACACCCATCCCGTATCCCACTGGGAGATGACGCGATGAACACCTAGTAAGCGAAACAACTCTCTTCAACTTGTCTTGTCGCGAAGCCTTCACCTCGAACCTTGAAGACTTACCCATTGTAGAGGAAAATATGAAACCTTTAGGCTTTACTCCATCACTTAGCACTCTTGCCATAACAAAGAAATACATTTACTAAGCGGTAAGTACAATTGATAAGCAGTAGAATAAACATAACTTCTTTTTTTATTAACTTAACACTTTACACAGTGTTCACACTTAATAGTTACATTTCTTTTCCTTGCAAGACATATAAATAAAACCTAAGTTCTGATCCACACGCCTTCCTTCATCCTTTGAAATGTTGACCCTTACGACAAGTTTTTTAGGAGGATAAGAACCCTTTTATTAACCTTCTCCTCAGTTGCTTAGCAACCATTTCAAGGACAACCTTGAGGGCTTCCTTTCCCTGGCTTAGTTGTGAGACCTGTTTCTAATTTGAGTAATGTTGGTGTTTTGGATAAGAGGAGGCGTTTGAAATAAGACTTCACGATAAGTTCGTTTGAATCAATCTGCAGAAAGGACTAAGTGATAAAATCTTATATAGTTAAGTATAAGTTTTGCAATTAAGAAATTAGTTCGCGAGAAAGTTTTTAGAAAATAAGGATTTGCGATAAGATTTATAAGTTTAAATGCTCATAAGAGAAAGATTCTTCATGAGAAAAGGTGGGTAGTCTGCAAAAGGAGTTATTACGTTAAGACCTTCGAAAATTATGTTAAGCGGTTAAAGTTATTCGCAAAATGGAGTTAGGTGAGAATAAAGGTTTGGTGAGAAGATGTCAGTTATGACTTGATAGGGGTTAACGTGTAAGATTAAGGATTTAAGCATGGTTAAGATAAATATTAATTTTACACGTGTAAAGTTTTAAGTAGAAGCTAACAATTGGACAAGGATTTGAGGATGACTAATTCAGGTTAAAGAGTAGTATAAATAAAGGATTTTGGTCACTAAGTAAGGAGATTTTTCTGGAAATTTTGAAATGTTGAAGTGTTGTCATTCTTTTTTCGCAAGAAGGTTACGCGAGAAAGAAGAAGAAGAAGAAGAAGAAGAAGAAGAGATTTATGACTTTAAGGCTAAGTATAGTGAGTGCTTTCTTTCAAAGTTTTCTTTTAAAGTATTTATATGATTTCAAACATATTTTATAATGTTTAAAGCTTAATTGAGCCAACTATTATGTGCACATAAAGTGAAAGGCAATCATGTAGAAAAGGCCTGCATGGTGAAGTGAAGTTGGTCAATGTAGAAAAGAACTGCATTGCGTTAGGCAACCTGAGCAACAAGGACGAATTTGTATGTTCTTAGATGATGTTGATACAGTAATCTAAACGCGAGGTAATGAGACCAAACATAGAGAACAATCCAAGATCCTTAGCGAAAGGAATGATTGTGACTAAACGTAGAGAACAATTCACTTCAACGTCTGATAACTTAGGGAGGAAAAACTTAAAACATAAGTTGAAAACTTAGTGAATGATAGGTTAATAATAATAATCTTAAACTCATAAACACAAGTATTTCACCATATCAATCACAAGTTCTCAATACGAATTACATCCACAACGAGCGCAACAACTCTATGTGTTCAGTTCAACAAACATTCACCATTCACCACTAGGATCTGGGATTCTTCCAACCACATCTAATTACCTAGACCTGGGATTCACTTCACCATAGTTTACTTTTCTAGACCTGGAATTTACTTCACCAGCATCACGCGTTAAATCTGAGAATTCTACCAACGTCTCATAACAAGCTCAATCTCACACCTCAGATTCGCTTTCATCAGTATCACATCATCTAAACCTGAGATTCACTTTACAAACGTTTACCTACTTAGACCTGAGATTTACTTTACTACGGTTATGCATTAAACCTGGGATTTCCACCAGCATCACGTGATAAACTTGGAATTGGCTTTCACCATCATCTCATATTTCATTCCTTGCCTAGATCTGGAATTCACACTCATGAGCATCTAGCATCAATAACACAACTCATTATTGCTCAAACTTGGGATTCACTTCCACCAACATTTACCATCTAGACCTGGGATTCACTTTCACCAACGTCTCGCGTTAAATCTGCGGTTTTCAACAGGATCTTGTGATATATTAATCATCATTACTCCCTACACAACAACAATAACATCAAAGAGAGACATTAGCTCAAGAAATCACATTCAACACATAATACATATATGATACAACGAGCATCAAGGAAAGGATTACAAAAGAAGCTTTTCATGCACATATTCATAAAATACCTTCTTCGTTTGTAAACATCATAAATTACAATGGTTTTATGATAAACAATATGAATCCATTTAGAAAGATCATTTATTTATGAAAACAAACAATTTTATTATAAGGACTCTTACGACAACACTTAGCCTCAGCTCTTTCTTCCTTTGACTTTCTGCATCCTCTTCTTGCCCAGTGGTTTCCCTCAGCCGACTTTTGAACGATTCAAAATCTCCTCTTAACAACTCAGTGAAACATTTTAGCATTGTTTTTCCTTTTTCTTCAGGCCTTTGGTCCTATTTATAATGAATTTTCACATCTAAGGGTCATTTCCCCACTTTACACATGTCACCTTTCTATTTCGTTGCGCTATGCAATCAACCCAAGCAAGACATGTAAGCCAAACCTCAGTTACGAATAAACACTTTTCTTGAGACACCAACCTTATCTCCTTAAAAAGCTAAACTTCTTTAAATTAGTCTGATTCTTTTTTGGAAAGAAACAAAAAATTTACTTTTCCTTATCGAGTCGTCTATTCACTTCAACCGAACTCTTACCACATCGACACACTTTTAGCATAGATACTTCTCCCTGCGTAGCTACCCCAATCGCCTAGTTCTTAGCGTTAAACACCAACTTCTTCATCGCTAGCAGTCTGAATGCGTTACCTACTTTCACACGATGGCTCTTAGACTCAAATACTTCTTTTTGCATCACCCTTTCTCCAATTGCATCTTTCTTCGCAAAATGTCTCTTTCCATACTTGGTTAAAATAACTTATCTCAATTTAGCTCCTCTTCAATAGAACTCCTTTTTAGATTAGGGCTTTACTGGGTAGAAGGTCGGATTAAGTTGAGTAGAGGTGTAAGTTGTGTGAGGTCAAGTTGATGTTTAGCTAAAGTAAGCGTGAGTTGTTGCTGATTAAAAGGGAAAAGTTGTTGTCGCTATGCTAAGAAGAGTAAAAGGTGGAGAAAAATCTCTGAAAGTAGCACAATTTGTTAATATGCAAGCAAGGAGAGAAAGAGAGGAATAACTGTTTGCTAAGGTGAATGTGGAAAAGCAATTTAACATAGAAAGATTGAATGCGTTATGGACCACGACTTTCGAAGGAACTGTGGATCCTGTCGTTGCAGAGAAGTGGTTTAACCTAGTAGAGAAGTTCTTTGAAGTAATGAGTTATCTTGAGGAAAGAAGAGTTAAGTTGGTCACGATCTTGTTGGAAGGAAGAATTGAGGTTGGTGGATCTTGTATGCGGCGAGAACAGAAAGAATAGATTTTGTTACGTGGAAAGGTTTTTGAAGAGGATTCCAGGAGAAGTTTCATCCTTTTTCATTTGTGGATGAGAAAAGAAGAAAATTTCTAAGTTTGGTACAAGACGATAAGACTACGCAAAGTGTGAGAAGAAGTTTACTAAGCTAATTGAAGGGATAAAAATCCTAGGTAGTGCAAGATTTTACAGAATCATTTCTTAATTTAATTTGGAAATCCCAAAATACCAATACATTGGCAAAATAACACAGAACCTAATTTTCTTATTATAACTTAAAGGCAAAGTATGCTTTTAAATAAAAGGATACAGAGAATGTAAACTTACGTAGTTTGACGCCTCTGAATCTACAAAAATTTCAAATTGGGACACCATCCATCGGAGACCATACTATCCTCTGAAATGAGATTGGTTTGTGGGAACCAATTAGAATGAGAATAAATTTAGAGATAAACTTTTTATGTAGAGTGCAAAAGCATTGGCTTAATTAATTAAGAAAAACTGTTTTTCTTTTGTATATTTATAACTCTCTTTCCTTGAGGGAATAGGAGAGAATCATGAGATTCTATTAATTTAAAAAATATTAAATTTAGAAAATTTAAATCAATTAATTAATTAATTAAAAATTAATTAAAATATATTTAATTAATATTTCATTTAAATCATATTTAATGAATATCTCCTCAATATCTTATAGTTTTAAATTAATTTAATTAAATTAAATTAAACTAAATTATTAATTAATTCTTCAATTTAATAGCTAAATTAAATATCTTATATCTAACTTAAATTAAATTTGAATCATATTCAAATATAAATTTTTCTCACAACCAATAATTTTAATATGAATTAAATTCACATGAAATTAATATTTGAACTCATTGAAATATTATATCTTTCATAAATTAATTTTGAATCATATCCAAAATTAAATTTATATAATAAAGTTTGATTAAAATATAAACTTTATGTTATAATGTATCACCATACATTATACTAATTCCCAAAGTAAATTTGAATATTTCAAACTACAACCAATATAAATAAATCTCATTACCTTTTACGAGCTAGGAAGGGGACCTAATGGACCTACAGATCAAAAGTTACAACGATATGAGATTAATTCGCTAAACTTATTAACCACATTAATCAATATTTGTTAACTGTGTGTACACTCCACTAAAGACTCACAACTGAACTCTTTTCACTATAGATATATTTTTGTGTCCACAGATGTAGACCAATAACAGTAAGTTATCCTTCACGAGTGTTCGTAACACCAGCTGGGTCAAATTACCATTTTACACATAGGTTACCTCTAGTCCTTAAATACTAGTGCTTCTCTAATGAATAACATGTTTATGGTCCAACCAATAAACAGAAATCGCTTTAGTGCCATAAAGAGGATAGGGCCCTTTATTCAAGTTTTGGAGACACCATTTAAGGGAACACTCATCTACTTACCATAAAGTAGGGAATGAGTGAATTCCATTTTGTGTAATTATGTTTCTAGCTTTCTACTTGATCTTGTCTCCAAAATGATAAGCATATTGGGTCGACAATCTGGCTATTCTCACCTTTACAAATTATAGGACAATCCCTCGTGAACAAGAGTTCATAATACATTCAGGATTAAGACTAAATTACCTAGGTCATCCTAATGAAATAGAAACCTAACTAGTTAACAGAGTTACATCTAGTGGTTATTATTTCGTTGTCTAGTCTTATGCAAACTCATTGCATAGGATATCATCATTGTATTTTTATCAAATATAAAGTAAGTTGTATCCATAATGTTACCAAGATAAGGTACTTAGCCTTATCCTTATAGTATAAACCTTTTAAGCTAATCTCGAACATTGATCCCTAGTATATCTCTACATATTGTTCAACACTCATCAAACAACTTAGAATGTTAGTTTATTGGATTTGGACTATTAAGATAAACTTAATAATATAGTCAATAACATTTATTGAAATTACTATAATAATACTTTATTAATAATAGTCAAGTCTGAGGGTGGGCAGAGAAAAAGAAAAGGAAGGTAGCGAAGAAATAGAGAAGCAGAGAAGCAAAGAAGCAAGCTAAGTTTTGCGTTATCCAAGGATCACATTGGTTCGATGATCAGAGGCCAAGATGTCAAGAGTGTAGGTGAGGGTTGTAGACAAAAGATCATTTGCTTAAGTATGGGAGAGTTGGACATTATCAAGATGAATGTCTAGAAGGAACCAAAGTTGTACGAGGAGGTCCCGTGGCAAGTAAAGGAAAGAAGATTGCATAGAAGAATTTTTGGAAAAAAAATCCAAAAAGGAGGAAGTATTTGTGAGGCCAAGATCTAAAAAAAAGTCCTGTTAAAAAATAGAGGTGCCGAGGTGTTGGGACAAATATTAACCCATTTAAAGATAGTCTATTCTCAATCATTATCATACATATATTCATAATTTTTATATTTTATGCAGAATATGAAAGTAGACTTCAATACAAATCCAACGACATGAAAATCACCTAATTCGGAGTTCAAAAGAAGAAGAACGGGCAAATTTAACATAAGGGGGCATCTTGGTAAAAATTGAAGAAGATTGACATATGTCAGCCCCTTACTCGCGCACGCCCAACCTCGAGGTCATAAGTTTGAATCTCACCAGACGCATTTTTAATCCAGATTACTTTAGACAAAAACGACGTCATTTTGCCTTATCCACACACGTCCCTCAGATCACAAGTTCGGATCTCCCCTCACGCACAAATTAATCATCTCATTTAAGCCTTCAATACATGTCTTCCCATCTCAGCCAATCTCTGTGCGACACGTGATGCAATCTCCTCGCACGCGCCCCTCAGCCACTTGAATTTGAATCCCAGCCAACGTAGTTTCTTTTTTTCTCCTTCAATTTTCAATGGCATTTTCATAATTATTTGTCAAATTTCTAAAATTTTTCATTTTATCGTATTTTTTAGTGGGAATGAGCTTGAAAGTGTAATTTTGGGCCCATAATTCCCCAATTTTTTCTATAAATATCCATGATAACTCCTAATTTCACAATAGAATTCAATCCAACTCATTATTCCCTCCAAAATCACTCCCAATTTCTCCCAAATTTCAAATTATTTACCCTCATTCTATAATTTTTTGATCTTCAACAAATTTCCCAAAATTATTGAAGATGCAAGGCTAATTTCTTGATGTAATTTGGGTTTAGGTGATTCTAATCTTTGAAAATTTCATTACTTTGATTTTTCATTATAATTAGAGTTTGATTAATCTTTGATCTTAATGTAATTTTTGTTAGAATTAACAATCAATTATATCAAGAATTAGATCTTTGATTCAATTTTATTAATTCTTGTAATTTTGATTCTTGAGCTTTGATTTTTTGATTCAATCTTTGTAAGCAATTTACCCTAAGTATATCAATTAATGCAAGATTAATTGAATTACTTGTTTCTACATAAAAATTCTCTTGATTCTTG